>JASANE010009351.1:0-43577 GCA_030248225.1 Trileptium ribeirensis | reverse complement strand
GAAAAACCTCACTTTTGCCCCCCTCCCCTGCGTCTGGCTCTGCTGATAAGAGGATAATTAATTACCCTGTAATTAATCACCCAGGTAAAGAAGGGGATACCAAAGAGCACATTAATTACCTGGGTACTATGATGTCATCGATGAATGATTATGTATGATCACTTTTTACTTGAATGTATTCATTTTTTAATCAAAAATATGTACTACTGTACGGTAATTTATCATGTTTTAATGTGTGTATAAAAAACTTCATTAATATTTTATTACAATAATGTATGATAACATAATATTATAATTATTAATATGGTTCAACATGATTTTTTTACTAAAATTTATTATTAGATATATTTGGTCATTATATCATGCATATTACTATACGTGGTATAGCTGTTGTTTTTTAATAAAAAAATTTTACAGCTATGCGCTATTACGCCTCCCCATCAAATGTTTATATTGTAGAGCATTATTTCGGCACTGTCTGTGATGACTCATCATATGATCTCATCTGTTTTTATCTGATAAGACCGGCGCGCGTTCTCTCCTAGAACTATAAAGAGGAATAAAACTTTGAGTTTTATTCAGTTTACCGTTTTCTTTTGTCGAAGTAGGCGGTTTTCTTAGGTTGTGTTTTCAAGTTTATTGGTTTACTGTTTACCTTCACAACTTGTGTTTTCATCTAATACAGTTTACTTAGTCTTTGTGGTTTCAAGTTTATCCGTATACAATTAGTTCTGTTTTCTTAGCTCTTCACTAGTTGTAGTATTTAACTTTCTAGGTATCGTTGTTTTCAATTTATTCGTCTACTGTTTTCCTTCATTGCGTTAGTCTAAGTGTATTATGCCTTGTGCAAAAGAGGTAATGGCATCATGCACCCCAGAAGCAGGCTATGCCAAAATTTTACCATATTTACCTCCAAATATCATTGTTTTATCACGGTGCTAAATGGACAAAATGTACAACAGGTATTATCATATTATGTAGGAGGACGACATCCATTTGTCAAGTTTCAGCTTCATTCAGGGTTTTCAGCATTTCACTACCCGAGGTTAACACCCTATAAAGAAGTGTCTTTATTTTTCCTTGGGTATGACACTGCTTCACAGCTATTATCGTGATTTATACCTCATATAATGATGCTTACTAAGTAATACAAACAAAATTTCCTATGATTCATTCGATATTGTTGCAAGAAATAAAACTACTTGCGATAAGTTTGTTTAAAATCATTAAGACAAAATTAACACATTTTTGCTTCATGAAGCTCGGTGTATAAGACATTCTATTATAACGAAACTTAAAATAGTAAACCAATTTTTTTTTGAATTTTTAAACAACAGTTTGGCTGCACGCCTTTCTAGATAAAAATGTATTAAATGTTATTATTTTTGTGTTGCACAATAGCACATTTTGGTACTGTAGGAATCAAACAGACGTGTCGGCTTTGAATAATTATGTATGGAATGTGTATATTCGCAAAAATTCTGTTCGTAGGTGATAAACACATTTACTATTAACCAAATTTCCACTAGCTGTTTCAGTACTGTATTTATCACATACATGCAGTAACATTTACCATGTAGATAATAGTGCAAGTACTGTATTTATCAAATGCATACAGTAACATATACCATCCAGTTATTTTAATACATGTTACTGTACACAATATTTATTGCATATATAGAATATCATATAATATGTACGTAATACACGTTACTGTATACATGATTTATTAGATGGAACATATAACGTGTAGATATTTTATTACTGTATCTATACTGTATTTTGACTTGTAGCATATATTCTGTGGATAGTACGCATTACTGTATTACATGTATACAGTATATTATATAATATAGATATTATAATACTGTTTCAGTTCTGTATTTAGGTAAAAATGAATTTAAACAAAGTGTTCATAACTTTCAAAGTTTTTCAGAACTTTTTAATAGTCATAAGTAGTGTTTGTGAGCGGTAAAATACATCATGGTTAGACAACAAAAATAGTTTTAATATGTAAAGTCATTCACGGTTTGGTTTTAATTTTTTACTCAGATAACATGTTATATATGTATATTTTTTAGACATCATGTTTAAGTGTGACAAATGTAATAAGTCATATACTCGGCGTGATCATTTAAATCGACACAAATATACTCATTCATCAACGGGGTTTGGTTGTGATAGTTGTGGTGCAAAGTTTACGCGTCGTGACAATCTTGGTCGACATGTGTTAAATTGTTCTCGAAAGCGGCCACACGACGAACAAACACAACATCCACCAAAGATAATGATAACGGAATCTGCAAACACTCCAACAACAGCACAACAACCACCAAAGTCTACAAATCCTACGCAACAAACACAGGAACCACTATCCAGATCGCAACCATGCCATGCAAATGATATGGAGCATCTCGACGAAATAGCTGCAATGCCCGAAAGTATCAACACCTGTCGACCATCTAGTGTTATTTTTCAATACAATAATCTGTGCCTAAAATGATGGACATCAGCTCTAAGAGGTCATATCAACAGCTATTATTTGGTTCCAAAGGAATTATGCAACGATCTGACAACGTTCTTACAAAATTGTCAACATCTAATCGAAACACTTTTAAAAAATGAAATGGGCAACGGTGTGAAAGTATGGATGAATCCCAAATGACAGCTCATTTCAACTGCAAATCAACGACTATTTTACACGGCTCGAATATTCAAAACATCGTATCAGACATTATTGTAGACCTAATCTTCAAACTGGATGAATTTCAAGGACGTGGATCCGTATGGGTGCTGGACGATGTGCGTCATGCAGACATTCACATTGCTAAATATCAACCCCTACGCGGCTCTACTTACATTGAATTGCCTAGTGGTATAAGAAATAAACATGCGGTATTAAATATTCAAAATAATGATAATAAGTGTTTCCTGTGGAGTGTCCTGGCTGCACTACACCCGCTGGAGCGAAAACAACATCCTGAACGCGTATTAAATTACTTGCAATATGAACACGAGATCAGCATGATCAGGATCGAATATCCTGTAAAACAATCTGCAGTCCCCAAATTTGAACAACAAAATAATATCTCAATAAACGTGTATGGTCTCGAAGGAGGTCACATTTACCCACTGTTTATCTCAAAGTCAAAACATGAACTATATATTCACCTACTACTTTATAAAGAACACTACTGTCTCATTCGGAACCTAGACACATTACTAAGCAGTCAAAGACAATGGCGTGGAAGAAAGTACTTTTGTGATAAATGCCTCATGCCGTGCTACAGTCGAGAACAACGTGACCATCATGTGGAATTGTGTCGCAATGATAAGCCCACACGACTAGAAATGCCGCCGAAAAATTCAACTTTACAGTTTCAAAATCTACATCGAATGCAGCGATCTCCCTACGTCATTTACGCCGATTTCGAATGTCTTCTCCAAAAGGTCGACACGTGTAAATCAAATCCTGCAACATCATTTACAAACAGTTACCAGCAACATATTCCTTGTGGCTATGGACTAGTAGATGTGATGGGATGCTGCAATGATAAAATACGTGTTGGTGATCCGGTGGTGTATCGTGGTGAAGACTGTGTGGAGAAATTTTTACTGAACGTTATCAACTTGTGTGAGCAATTCCAACAACAATATATGATTAACCAAAAGTCGATAATAATGACTGAAGATGACAAGCAATCTTTTAAAACTGCTACTATGTGTTATTTATGTAATCGATATATGGAACCATCTGAAAAGGCTAAAGACCATTGTCACCTATGTGGTCGGTATAGAGGAGCGGCACATTTAAAATGTAACATTGGCTTTCGTCTGAGTCGTGACGTTACTGTAATGTTTCATAATATGCGACGGTACGATGGACATTTATTGATGCAGCAGTTGGGTGTGGTATGTAAGAAAATGGGCTTGGAGATTGACTGTGTTGCGAAGGGAATGGAAGATTATATGACATTTTCTATTAAGCGCAAGTCTAAAAATTGCAATCGTGGTGGTGCTAATGAGTTTATTCTTGATGCAGCAGAGTGTGTGGATGATGATGATGAGGGTGACTGCTGGGATGAAGATAAGGAAGGCATTGATTTTATAGATGGTCTAGATGACGATGATGATGAGATTGGTTGGAAAATTCGGTTTATAGATACAATGCAGTTTTTACCTTCTTCTTTGCAAACACTGGTTGAAAATTTGAAAACAAAAGGTATTGAAAATTTTAAAGCAATGAGGCAGTGTTTTGGTGATAAATTAAATTTGATGTTGCGTAAGGGAGTGTATCCATATGAATATATGGATTGTTGGGAAAAGTTTAATCAGAAAACGCTACCCTTAAAGAGCGAATTTTATTCAACGCTAAATGAATCTCACATTAATGATCACGATTTTGAACATGCTCAGAGCGTGTGGAATAATATGAATGTATCTAATCTTGGTGATTATCATGATTTATATCTCAAATGCGATGTACTGTTGTTATGTGATGTATTTGAAAGTTTTCGATTATTCTGTCTTGATAAATATTATATTGATCCTGTTCACTATATAACTTTACCAAGTTTTGCATGGGACGCATGTTTGAAATTAACAGGTGTTAAATTAGATTTACTTAGTGATGGGGATATGTACTCATTTTTTGAGCAAGGTATACGTGGTGGTGTGTCTGTTGTATCTCACAGGTATGCTAAAGCAAATAACAGGTATATACCTGAATATGACCCCAAGTTGAAATCACTGTTTATTATGTACCTTGATGCCAATAATTTATACGGGTGGTCTATGGTTCAAAAACTTCCTTGTAATACATTTAAATGGTTGGATAAATCAGAGATTGATAATACCGACTGGAAATCTGTAGATTGTGATGGAGATAAGGGATACGTTCTTGAAGTAGATCTTATCTATCCCCCACATTTACATAACTGTCACAATGATTATCCGTTAGCCCCAGAAAAATTGAAAATTCCAGACTCTATGTTGTCCCCTTATTGCTATCATTTGAAATATTCTGATGTGGTTACTGAAAAGTTGGTACCAAATTTGTGTGATAAGATAAAATATATTGTACATTTGAAAAATTTACAACTTTATCTTCGTTTAGGTTTACAACTGTCACATGTGCATAGAGTTGTGTGTTTTAATCAGTCAAACTGGATGGAACCGTACATTACTTTCAACACGGAGATGCGAAAAAATGCAACTAGTGGTTTTGAAAAGGATCTTTATAAATTGTTAAACAATGCGGTTTTTGGTAAAACTATGGAAAATGTTCGCAATTATGTCGATGTAAAGCTGGTTTCGTGTGAGAAAAAATTTAAAAAGCTGGTGGCCAATCCCCGTTATAACATGTCGTCAATTTTTAACGAAAGTTTAGTAGCAGTTAAAATGAATCGTAAATCTGTTAAATTATGCAAACCCATTTATGTTGGATTTACTGTTTTGGATTTATCTAAATCACTAATGTATGAATTTCACTATGATTTTATGAAATGCTTATACCGTGATAGTTGTAAATTACTTTTTACTGATACTGATTCTTTATGTTATTCTGTTTGTACGAATGATATATATGCTGATATGGGTGCACATCAACAGTTTTTCGATACGAGTGATCACCCACCAGATCATCCACTTTTTTCCAATAACAATAAAAAAGTATTGGGTAAAATGAAGGATGAGACGGCGGGTACTCCAGTTGAAGAATTTGTTGGTTTGCGCTCCAAAATGTATAGCATAAAATGTGGCGGTGTTGAGAAAAAGCGGGCCAAGGGAATTAAAAAATCGGTTGTAAAAAATTCTATTAGTCATCAAAATTATAAAAACACTTTATGTGATAAAACACTTTTGCATCATAGTATGAACATGATACGATCAAACAAACACGTAATGAATACAGTTGTACAAAATAAGATAAGCTTATGATGATAAAAGATATATTTTAAACGATGGCATTACTTCATACGCATATGGTCAGTCTGATATATGTAACGTTGAACTTGATAATATGTCAAATGGTAAGTTTGTTGCCGTCAATGATGATGAATTTTTGTATTTGCTTAATGATTTGTAAATAAATTTTTCATTAGTTTGCCGTTTTACTGTAAACTCATTAGCTTATCCAAATTCGAGCTGATAATTTTTCAGATGGTAAACCGCGTTTGTATAACATACATTATTCTAGAGGGGATAGTTAGATATATCCATTACAACAGGGGCACATACATCGAAAACGTGGGCACATAATAGGGGTACAAAGTGTATCCATACGAGTACAAGATCATAAAACAGGGGTACAAAGCGTACCCGTACGGGTAGATTAGTGTATGTTTAGGGGTATAATGTGTATGTTTAGGGGTACACCAAATGCATATTTAGGGGTACAAAGTGTATCTTGGGTGTGGTTGGGTGGTTCGCAGGGGTTTGTGTATGTTTAGGGGTACACCAAATGCATATTTAGGGGTACAAAGTGTATGTTTAGGGGTACAAAGTGTATCTTTAAGGGTACAAAGTGTATCTTTAAGGGTACAGAATACGGATACATAGGGATACAAAGCGTATCCGCAGGGGTACAGCATATCCATTGTGTATATTTATGGGTACACCAAATGCATATTTAGGGGTACATAGAGATACAAAACGCACCCGTAGGGCTACATTAGTATATGTTTAGGGGTACAATGTGTATGTTTAGGGGTACATTAAATGCATATTTAGGGGTACAAAGTGATCTTTAAGGATATAGAATACGGACACATAGGGATACAAAGCGTATCCGTTGGGGTACAGCAGTGAAATTTAGGGGTACAATGTGTATGTTTAGGGATACACCAGATGGATATTTAGGGGTACAGAAGGGCACAAAGGGTATGGAATAGGGGTACATACTAGAGATACACTGAGTACAAACCGTACCCATCGGTTACACAGTAGAGTACAACGCATTCGTACGTGTAAATTAATAGCTATTGATATTTAAACACTAAAAATATATGTACATAAATTTTTCAGGTTTTTATGATGGAACACACTAAATACTGTGTATCAGATTGTGGCAGTCCATTAGTATTATTTAAATCTGGTTGGAGCGTATTTAGCAATTTTCACATTTGCAAAGTTTGGATTGATGACAACTACTACAACTGCAACGAACAGTGGTATCAAAGCGAAAAGGCGAAATATTTTGATGATATACACTCTTATAAAGCAATAATGGACTGCTTACAACCATATCAACAAAAACAGCTAGGCAAATTGATAAAAAATTATGATCGACAACAATGGCTCAATGACGCTAGCAGTGTTATGAAAATTGGTTTGCATGCTAAAGTACAACAACATCCTTACATTCGTGCTGCTCTAAATGCAACAGTAGACGCTATAATTGCCGAAGCTGTGGAATTTGATAATTATTGGGGTATTGGAAAAGGAATCGATAATCCTACAGTTACTCTATTGCACACCTGGACTGGTAAAAACGAACTTGGACGTTTGTGGATGAAAATTCGTGATGAACTTTATTACTAATATGACAGTTACCGCTGACTTGGGTTGTAAAATAGATTTATATCGTTTAGCATTTGAATTTGATAACTTTGACTATGACGATTCACGATTTAATGGTGGTATTTGGAAACTAAAACCAAGAGGTACTGCACTTTTGTTTTCAACCGGAAAAGTAAACTTTGTTGGTATGAAATCAATTGAAGAGGTGCAGACAGCATTAAATTTCATTCGCAAAAACCTCTTAGAACTTGGCTACCAATGCAGTGAAGACGTTTATTTGCTTGTCAAAAATATTGTTGGGTTGTTTGAATTTGGAAAATGTGTAAGCTTACCTGGTTTGTATGAGAAATGGAGGTCAAGCTATCATGTACTTTACGAACCAGAGCGTCACAATGCATTGCACCTCAAGTTAAATAAAGGAACGTTTTTAGTATTTCAAACAGGAAAAGTTGTAATTACTGGGTGTAAATCAATTGATGATTATCATGATTGTGTAAATGTTATTAATGATATGTTATCAAAGTAAAGAGAAAAATATTTCCATCCTGTTTAAAGGAACAAGCGGCCATTAAGGGGCGGTGGCAATCACATCAGTTTAAGGAAATGAAAAAAGTTTGTTGAAAGTTTTGAAAAGGTTTATGAAAGCTTTCACACCACCAACTACTTTCTTATACCACTTTTGACAACTTTTAAAAAGTTTGAAAAACTTTGAGAAAACTTTGTTTGAATGCATTCTTGCCCTTACCACCGTGTTTATGACCCCTGTAGGTAATTTTTGAGAACTTTTAAAAAGTTTGAAAAAGGTATAGAATATGGGTACACAAGACTAAAAATTGGTATATCACACCGTAAACAAGGGTACTTAAGAGGGATACACTGCGGTACAGAGTGTGCCCGTAGGGCTGCTCAGTAGGAAACATAAGGATACAATGTAGTATTACACGTGTAAATTAATAAATACCTATTTACTGGTACACTATATGAATATTTAAAGGTATAAAGTGTACCTTTAGGGGCGTAGAATATGGATACACAAGAATAAATTAAGGTCTGTGTACGAAACCCATCCACGACAAACAGAAATTTGAGTTTCTGGAGCCGTAGTGTAGGGCATCCATGTAATAAATTACTGCCTACCCAATGAAGATTATCCCTTTGAATTTACAATCATTTTCATTACAATTGTAGAATAACAAACTACTTTGAATTAAACCGTGAAATATTCACACCTTGGTATCAGCAATTTTTCTTAATGATATATTGACAATATACCAACATTCTGTAATCACAAGTTCTTTATTTTATTGAAGTCATATCAAAAATATTTTGAGATTTCTGTGTTGAGCGCAAAATTACAACAATTTTAGCTCTAAAATATGCATGAAACTGAATTTTCTGTAAGTATTTTATCCACATGAATGTACACTATCCTAACCTGTTTTTACGTGATAACAGTAGCAACCTTCGTCCTAAGTTAGTATAAAAACAGTATAAAAGTTGTAGAACCTAATCATTGTAACGTAGTGGAGTGGTTGTATTCATCGAGCTTCTGTGTTTTTGTTTAACATGTTTATTAGTTCGCATGTGTTTAAGCGTCACTCGCTAGGTGCCAGTGGTTCAGATGGTAGCAAGTTTTGTTGTAGTGACATAGAAATACGAAATAAGATTATTCATGCTATTGAGAACCCTCACTGCATCGTTAGATACATGCGAAATGGAAATAAGAGGGTGCAGATATATTTCAACTTCGAACACAAGATCGGAGAAAATAAGTATAAAGAACCTCTAACAGTAATTTCGGTAATATGTGATTATAAATATAGAATTGTTATTACTGCCTACCCAACAAAGACAATCCCTTTGGTACGCCAATAATTTTCATCTCAGTTGTAATCTGCGTCTGGTGGGATATATTCACCATGGTATCATTAATTTTGTGAATACAATGGACCCTTTCATATACCGACGACAACAACCAACATTCGGTAAGAATAAGATTTCAATTTAATTGATTTATTAGTGTAAAATACTTTTAATTTTACGTGTTGAGAGCAAAATCATCCAAAATTCAGCACTAATATTCGTGAAACAGAATTTTCCATAAAATAATTTCTCTACAAAATGTAGAATATTAATATAAATATAATACATTTATGTAAGCTGGCTTTAATGAAAGGAATCCAAGTCTGGGCTGGTTGCTGGAGATTACAAGTTCATAAGGTTGAAATCGTGTTAAATAGAAAATTGTTTCAACCGCTTTTGTGTAATGGTGCCACCGATCATAATCATTAATTACAAACCCAATTCATATGGTCAGATTCGCCAGTTTATTTGAATCCGACCAGTTTTTCAATTGCACGGTTCATAATTTTATTTCACCGATCAAAATGTTTCTGTTTACAATTTTATTATTGTCATATATTTTTCCACATGCTCCGCACACAGTAGATCCGAATTTGGAAGGTATTTTATGTTTGTTTATATGTATTCCCAACTACCGTTGGACCTTAGTGCTCGAAATTCTTGAAAAATTGCGCAATTTTTGTGAGCGGCATAATTTTTTTTTTTTTATTTTTTTGTTTTTTTTTTTTTTTTTTGTTTTTTTTTTGTTTTTTTTTTTTTTTTTTTTTGTTTTTTTTGGTGTTGTTTTTGTTGTTGTTTTTTTTTTTTTTTTTTGTTATTTTTTTTTTATTTTTTTTTTTTTTTTTTTTTTTTATTTTTTTTTTTTTTTTTCGTTTTTTTAATTTTTTCTCTCATTAACCACTGCATGGATTTCGATAAACTTTTTTCCTTCGATACGTCTTGGTCTCTAGTTGTGTCCTTTAGTTGACACCAAAGGCTATTTTCCACGTCTTTAGGCTCTTTTCACAGAAAAATAATGTTTTGTGTTTTTTATACTAAATTATAAAAGTCATATTTTAATTTACATAGCTATTGTACACACATGTAGCATGAAAGGTTTTAATTTTATTTTTATAACAAATATTTTACAATTAATCATTGCTTCCCATGTCCAAAGGTAGTTGGGATCTCGCCCAACGAGGCGCTTCTGTATTTTATATATTTGTAAGTTACAAGCGAGGTGAAACATACCGTTCGTAAATGGACAATATAAATGCTAAAGCGATATATTAATGGGCTTCTTACGCGTGCATTCATTTAACCTAATTTATAGTTTCAGCGTGCAAATCGACCTACATACACCATCTTTTGTGGTACACAAACATAAATTTCAAATATTCTATATTTTGGGTGGGTGCTGACTTTGAATTAATCTGAGCAATACAACTCATAGCGTGAAATAAAGTAATCCAGTACTAAAAATTCTGCTTTCCCTGTCTTATAACTTAATAGTGATGCAGAAGGTAGAATGTATTGATAAATGACGTATAAACAGCTTATCATTAGAAGAATTTAATCAAGATGTATCAAAAAACAATTCAAATTTAAAAAATAATGTTGATGAGACAATTTACGGTAAGGGGGGTGGGGAGTAGGAGGAGGGTTATTTGTGCAGTTTTAAAAATTGAGTTGCCACGTGTAACTTTACTTAAATTTGTAAAAAAACTACATGAGGGACCCTGTGGAGCCTTAAGACTACTTTGGTGATGAAACACAAATTTTTCAGCAGTTTTATAAAGGAAATTTGTATAATAACGGTGACAGAGTTTTGAAAGAATTCCTATAAATTTGTGAACAACAGTAAAAAGCAATCTCTGGGACCTTCTAGGGAGCCTATCAGTTCTGTGAGGATTAAAACCTTCTTAACTTCCTTTCCCTAAAGGGTAAAAAATATTTCAAATATTACAACTAAATTCAAAATTGATGTGTTATTTGTAAACAAATTAACTTGCTTCCTATTATCAAGTTTCGATAAAGACACCATACTCTTGGTACAATAGATAAATGTTTTTTTTTCGCTTTTTCAAGTTTTGTGACAACCAGCATCCGAAAATTCCCTTAAAAGGCAAACATCAGATTCTAAATATAATGCATGAGTAAACTTAACATGCGAGGCCAACCATCCTCTTTTGACGATATGTACAAAACGTGTTAGAGAACAAAACTTGGATTTCAATAACCGTTTCCAATTTCAACATTTTTCTGTTCTATAAGGCTGTTAGCGAATGCAATTCAGTAGCTGTACTTTAAAGCCTAATAACAATTTATTCAACATATTAATTGTGCCATCAAAATGAACATGATTTGTGTCACATTGTCTATTAACATCAGGTTACATAGCTATCTATATAATTGCAAAATTTACTATGATTTAGTCCTAAATATAGCATTCTATCCCTTTTTTTGCTTGCTAATTATAAGAGAGTCATAGCCATAGTAATGTTAAAGCACACTATGCGCTAAAAACGTAATCAGCAAATTTCAAGCAAAATAAGTCAATTGAATCTAATCTCTACGTTGCAACAGTAAAGCTGACTTGGTTCTGAAAACTGCTACCTCTTGAAACTTATTTGATTCATATCTTTGCTACAGCTCTACCTAAGGCTCTACGTTCTGTAAAGATATTATAAAGTTACACGATAGTACAAAAATTCGTACTTAATTTGGTCCAAAAGCAAGTTTGCTTCGCAACTGCTGGTGAGCGGTAAGACTAGCTAGAAGTGACATGTCTCATTTACACCAATTACAAAAAGGTACTTTTATCACCCCGTTCCTGAGTTCAGCTGTTTTTCGCTTCACCTTCTCTTTTTAGAGTTATGGATCGACATACTTAAACTAATAAACCTCATTTTCAAAAGATGTAAGTTTTGACATTTCCGACCCATTTCTCACCAGAAACCCGGTCTGGAATGCATATATAACCTACAAAAGAATCATATAGAGGCCATAAAGATTTATTTAAAAAAGTTTGTGCAAATCCAGCGATCGGTTGCGGAGTTATTATCAGGGAAGACAAAGAAAAAATAAATTTAACGTTACTTTCAGGTTAATAATTACATATGGAAACTCGCTTCACTCGCTTCACTTATGTGAATGTTGGTCGTTTAAAGGTGAATTAGTTAAAATTTCTGTTATAACTATTGGTATTTAGGGATATGTGAATATATGTTTATGGCATGTAAACATTTTACTTTAGAGGAACAACCTGAGGATACCCAACTTTTACCCAATTCAACTGATATGGATGTAACAAGCCAAAACAACAATATGATGATGGATGTGCGAAATAATGTTGAAAATTTAAGTTTGACTGTTCAACGTCAGATTAATGACTTAATCGAAAGAAACGTGTTAGAATTTGAAAACAGTTGGAACAGTTTGGGTGGTTCCGTTAATATCAATTCAGATGGATACAATATTGAAGCAGAATTATTGGTTGATAATATGTTGGAATCGGAAGATGTCGTGTTTTGTGGGTTTTGTCGAGAAGATGTAACAGAACGCTCATACATATATCCAGACTGTAACTGCGGTACCGTCGTTCACGCTTTTTGTCAGCTTCAGTACAATGAATTCTTACGCGAACGAACTCGCAATCCACGATGCTGCATTTGCAGGGGAAGAATCATTTTCTATATGAGCGTTAACGGAGAAGTAGATGAATTCTGTTTACTTGATGGGGCAAGTGCAACTGATGAAGAGTTAGATTTGCTAATGATGATGGAAGAATTAGAGGATGATTTAGATGATATTGAAGATGATCAATCGCACAGTGGAACAAGCGATCTGTTTTCTGATTTGGAAGATTTTAGTGATCCAGATTATTTTCCAAGTGAAATTGAAACCTCCAGCTCATACGATAGTGACTAATATGACAAACACACACTCTAAAGTACACATATAAAATATGTGCAAAGAATACTGAACAGAGTGAAGTGTAATTTTATAATAAATTCAATAGTAAAAACACCGTTAAATACTGTGAAACACACAATGAAATAGTTTTACTTAGAAATAAGATCCTATATTGTCAGGATAAGGTGAGCATGAAGGAGAGAACGCGCGCCGGTCTTATCAGATAAAAACAGATGAGATCATATGATGAGTCATCACAGACAGTGCCGAAATAATGCTCTACAATATAAACATTGGATGGGGAGGGGTAATAGCGCATAGCTGTAAAATTTTTTTATTAAAAAACAACAGCTATACCACGTATAGTAATATGCATGATATAATGACCAAATATATCTAATAATAAATTTTAGTAAAAAAATCATGTTGAACCATATTAATAATTATAATATTATGTTATCATACATTATTGTAATAAAATATTAATGTCGTTTTTTATACACACATTAAAACATGATAAATTACCGTACAGTAGTACATATTTTTTAGTAAAAAATGAATACATTCAAGTAAAAAATGATCATACATAATCATTCATCGATGACATCATAGTACCCAGGTAATTAATGTGCTCTTTGGTATCCCCTTCTGTACCTGGGTGATTAATTACAGGCTAATTAATTATCCTCTTATCAGCAGAGCCAGACGACGGGGAGGGGGGCAAAAGTGAGGTTTTTCATCTACTAGCGCTCAACAAGTGTATTATATTATCACATAGCCGTTTTTATGAATTTTCACAAAATAGTTGTTTCAGATTCCTTCAGAATATGAGTTACTCGCTGACGTCGATATAACGGTGCTTCGAGATCGCCTTGTTATGCTCCAATTCTACTCAGAAATTCTCATGTCTTCATTACCGTTATTTGACCTCAGTGATCCGATATTTAATACGATTCGATATTTTATTTTGCCACCGGTCAAGGTAAGTCTTTTTCCTACCATTATTTAAAGGCGCCCTGTCGTACATTCGGGTCGTGTGTACAGTATAATGTACTCCACAAATGGCTATCGCTTGGTCGAACGACGCAGTTTGCTAATTATGAGTCAGTTTAACGCTTAGGAAATTTCTAGCATGCCACGTTATGGAGTGGTGATAATTTTTCACGACTACTCCATTAATTGTTCAAGTCGGATATTTTTTATCAAACGCATGAGCTTACTGTGAGCTTTGATATTTATTGGAAATATGAGTTTTTTAGCATTTCTTGGCACTGGCTATGGTTTCAAAATATACACAGTCGCGGACCGAAATAAGTACACAAAAAATGAATGCAATAGCGTTCTTTTGTAACCGAACGCAAAAAATTCATTCTAAAATACTAAAAATTTTGTTTACTGTTTACGTTCGTTTCTAAGCAAACGATCTAACGTTCGTTTACGTTTACGTTCTTTCGCGTTTCGCGTTCCTTTTTTATGCACATATTGTAGTCCGTGACGGTATTTGGTGTTTTGCACTTAAATGCAATGCTGGTTGATCGATCCTCGTTCGGTGTTAGGTCAGATGAGACTATTTTTGTGAAGCTGTATCTTGTGAGCTTATATGTTGGAAAGCTTTTCACAAATTGCTAGATTTTAATCGCCCGATTTTCAATAATAAGAAAAGCAGTTTTTCAATACAGCACTATACGAAGCATTTTTTCGAGCGGTCTGGGGTTTCCTTTTCCTTGCCCACTGTGGGATTTTTTCCTCTGGTATAATCTTGTTCAAGATAGAGGCGCCGCATATCGATTCAGCAATTCACACAATTTACATATACTTGTCCACGTCCACACCTTTCGTGAAAGAAATTTGCTAATGCATTTTTTGGAAAAAAATTGCTGCTGGTCTTCAGAGTTTGAAAGTTTCTGTGTTTGTTTTGGTCAAAACTTTTCATTTTAGTGTCACACGTAGCATAACACTGTCCTTAGTGGTTTCTCTGGTCACTAAAGCTTAAAAATTTTAATATTTTTTGTTTTGAGCGGAAATTAACTATAAATCTATTCAGCGGAAATTAACTGTAAATATGTATTCCTTGATTACCGGGGCACATCGTAATTATTATTTGTTCGTGCCCGACTACAGTTCAAAAAAATAATATATAAGCTTTGGATGTTCGCAAATTTCTAATAGTTTACGCCGTAAGCTTCCTTGTTATCTTATTATCTATCTACTTTCGCTTCAGTATGAGATAAAAAATATTTTGTTTCGCTTCAGGAAGAATAAAAAAAATATGTTTTCATTAGAAAATTGTTGTCCTATTGAATACCATGTTCAGCGAATTAAGCTAAGAATGTTATTAAGTGCTTAAAGTCACAATGTTCATGTGATAATTTAGCAGTCTGCAGAAAATATGGTAAACTTTATGCTGCCTTTTCCGCGCTATAGTATTCGCCATAGTTGACCGCTGTTCGCTTACAATTTGGTGGTAGAAACGAAAATAATTGTATTATGAACTTATATAATTTCCTCGATGTTTGCTCGTTGCTCGCTTTCTTATAACGCGACACTCAATAACTTTTGTGATTTGTGCTGTATTTGAATGAGCACAACCGTGTTCAGTGATCAGTGAGTCTGATGTCGCTTGGCTTAGGACACCATCATTTTGATAACTGTGGAATAAAAGACCAAATTTAACATAGTAAATTCATATAGAATGTACCGTATTCGCAAGAAATAACTGTCGCGTTTCGACCGAACGAACTTCGAACAAAAATTGGTTATAATCAATAACAAGCCATGATTACATGTAATGTTGCGTAGTAATTTCGTATTATTAACCTACGTAATTGAATTTGTAGTTTCAATATTACATTTTGACACAACATCAGATGAGCAAACTCTGTAATTGGAAACTCTATCACGCTGTGGCAAACTCTGTTAAAATAATTCTAGTATGTTCCATGCCTAAGATCCTTTCTGTTAATTGTGTAGGCAATGTATGAGGTATACATCAGAGGTAAAAGAAAATATCTTGAAGATAAATTGTACTGTATTAGACATTAAATTAGAAAGTAAAACCTCATGACACAATTGGTTATCTGGGGCAACTACTTGTCATCTTTGCAATTAATGAATAATATTTATTTATTGTTTGAATTTATTCTGAATTTATTGTTTACTTAATTATAATAAGCGGTCAGACAACACGTATTAGTTTAGTGTTCAGTTTCGAAATTTTGCTCTTCTAGAAATTCTTGAAAGTTTTTAAGGAAGCTGCATTTCGCAAAGTCATTCAAACCACGATGGTTCGTGATCGACAGCACGGTCCGATTATTGAACTTAATCGCGTTCAGGTATTTTAATATATTTTTCACCTGGAATAAATATGGCGTCATATTGATGAAATCTGAATCCGCTTTTACACATACCACTAATTCTATCGCATTTTATTAGTTCTCCCGGCCCAGCAGAAAACACCAATGTATCAATTCGATGTCGTTGGCATCTGGAATTGTATTAGTAAAAGCTTGCTACTTCGTTATGTAGGTCGCGTCTAGGAATGTAGAACGTCTTCGATGCATTCGTAGTGTTGGTGAATAAGTTATAAATCTTTTCAGAGATGTGTTCATAGTTGTTTGGTGTTACTATAATTGCCCCGGTTGACGGTATAACCTACAGCACAAGCGCGCGCTCGATGTTCGCTCGAAAAGTGACTGGACTGTCATTTTTCACGCGTAGTTTAAATCTAAAAATGCTGCGCTGTTTAATCTTTCAAAAATCTGGGCTGTTTTGGATACACGCCCATTTTTATATTGGTTTTATTGTTTAAACTGACTGTTTAGGTAGTACTTCGTGTTAAAACGATTTTTACTACATTATTGAATACCGTTATGTGTGATTAATACGCGCATAAAATAATTGTAAACTTCTTTGGTGTTTAATTTTCAGGTTTTATTGGTAGATTACGACGCCTTTGGTGTTTAATTTTCAGCTTTTATTGGTAGATTACGGTCGATGCTTCGGTTTTTACCTGGTTGAGTTGGTATTTTGAATATTTGAAGAAAATAATTGCAGTTTTTTTAATTTTTCATTAAAAAATTGCGGCTAGTAGCAATTTTAATAGTTTTTGTTGTTTGGTGGTTCAGACGAAAAGATCATCTACCGTTTGTGGTAGCTCAACTAATCCGGGAACTAGCCAAGCAACATCAACCAAAACCGGACCTACTGTATTCGAACAAATGGTTGCTAAACTGAATCATCTTTCGCCAGAATGTTTTTGCTTGCCACACCGTGCGTGGAAGGTCAAATTTATTGGTAAGATATTAAATAAAAATTTTGAACATTTTTAAGTTTTAATTAAACCAAATTATTTTGATTATAGCTTTTAAAAAATATTTAAAACTCTATGGTTTTATTGCGAAAGGTTTTGAATAATTATTTCACTAAAAACATATAACTTCTTTTAGCGTTATGTCACATTGTTTAAGCGGTAAACGTATATTAATATAAATGCACAGCGTATCCTCTGGAGTATGTATTAATATACTAAGAACGTTAAATTTCATATATCGCTATGTTATAAGCTGTCACACTCGAACAGAAGCATATGAAATCAGTTTACGCTACGCCATATAGTGTAATATCAATTTGAATTATTGATTTTGGTTATAATATACATGTTTTTTATTATAATAATGTTTTTCTGTAATGTTAAACTAGTTTAGTTTTTGCTGCAAAATGATTAATGCTGTTTCATATTACCAGTTGTTGTGTTTTTGTCGCTTAACCTTAGTTACATATGTATGGTAAGTCACCAACAGTCGAAGAAAGATTGTTTTGTTTACTATCTATTTAGCGGAAAGCTGAGCTAAATCTACTTGTATTTTTAATGACTGTGACTGTTCATAATTACGATTTTTATTTCTTTTTTTCGGATTTCTTGTCAGTATTTAATTTGTTAATAATTTTTGCGCTGTCGGCTGAATCCGTAATATTGACTACTCATGTATTTATGTAACAACACGCAAATCGGCAGCTAATTCCGACCTTAGCTGTTGATTTTGCCGTGGTTACTCAGCGTTTTCTTGATGGAAACTGACTGTGCTTTTTTGCCGTTCATATTGTATTTGCCGAAATTTCGGGATTACCAAATCAATATTTGGGTACAAACACTGGGCTCTCCATTCGCTTAAAATTTTGGCAGGGGGCACGAACCAGGGGGCCCCCTGGGTCCGAACCGGGGGCGCCCGATTTTGCCAGAGGGACATTTTTCCAAGAGAAAAACGGTTAAAAATCGTGTCAGAAACACTGCAAAATGGTTTTGATAGAGCGAAAAAGCTATTTTGAAGCAAATTTTGACAAAATTTGCGAAAGTTTTGGCTTCAGAACGGAATTTTAGTACAAATTTTGGTCAAATTTTATGTACTTTGGACCGATTGGAAACAAAAAATTTTCGAAGAGGCGGTGAACCGGGGGAGCTCAAAATTTTGCCAGGGGGCATGAACCGGGGGCACCTGTTCTGAACCAGGGGGAACCGAAAAATGCCAGGACCCCCCACCCCCTCCCCAATTTGGAGAGCCCAGAAACATCGTGCAAACGATCTAACATCCATGAATCACCGTTATGAAAATTGAAATGGTTTCATAACTTGCGCTGGTAATGAGTTTCTTTTGTCTAGCACACTATTCCGCAATATATTCTATTATTTTCCGAAATATTTCAATGCTTAGGAGAATCGGTTGATGACTGCGGCGGCGGCTATAGCGACAGTATCGCAGAAATGATCGACGAGTTGTCTGATCCAAACCGTCTGCCAATTTTAATTCCTGCTCCTGATCTACGTGTTGCTGCCCTAGGACTGCCATCCCTTGGAAACGAAGCTGCTTCTACGAGCGCAGCAACATTTGGACCCGACTTATCCGGATCAATGTTGCTTAATCCGTTCGTTACCAGCGGGACGGGCACTATATCGCTAAGCGACCATCATCGTAAAATGCTACAATTTTTTGGTAAGTCGATATAATGATATTGGTGGACCTCTTTTCGGAACGCTCTTTATGCTGGCATGTGTCAAGTTAATAATGCTTCGAATAATCATAGCATATAATCTAAGTATAATAAATTTATGTACGTGGTGGTGGACCGAGTTGGAATGATGAATGTAGTTGTGTGGTAGTTACTACAACAACGGAATCTTCGTTTAATTCAGCGTTTCGCTTGCGATAGCTGGCTATGGACAATGATCTATGCATGGCTACTGCAATTTTTTCACGCGACCAATTCCCGCATCGTATTTATGATAATACAGTGCTTTTGTCAGAAAATTATGTTTGCTCTGTGTTGATTAGTCGACTTGTGCTAGTCTGTTCAAATGTATTGCTTTCTAACTTATCTTTTTATACGGTTTATAGGCATACTTCTCGGGATCGCAGTGAGAAGCGGCAGCCCAATCAGTTTGTGCTTGTATCAATGTATGTGGAAACTATTGGTTCATTTGCCTTTGGACCCGGATGATATGGCGGAAATCGACCGCGATTTTATTCCAAGTTAGTGCGTGCTGTCGTGCTTTGACATTTATATGCTGGTACTTTGTCTGTTGTCTGATATTAGTGATTATTTTTAGTGTTCTGTTTGAAACCGTAGAACCTGAACGCTGTGTATGGAAACAATGTGTGAGCTTGAATTTCATGATTTTGTTTAATTATATTAGATGTCGTAGCAGCGAAAAAATTTCTAAAAACTGTAACCCGCTAGAAAGTTGTAATTGCATAAATAATGATATCCGATATGCTGTAAATCTTAGATATCATCGTGATATTTACGGATACATTTTTATTATTATTACTTCAGTACGTTGTTTTTAGGTGACATCGAATAATTTTAGTACGTTTATTGATTATCATTACTATCCACAATAGCAAATTTGATGATAATTCACTTCCAAGAGTGCTTACCTTTTTATATGTTTTAGGCCTTCAAAGAATCTGCGACCTGTCCGGAGACGAGTTTACGTCTGAGGCTGTTCATGTTCCGTTGGCGATATCAAGTGCAAATGGTGTTGAAGTATCGCTTACCACGGCCAATAGTTCCGTACCCGGTTCCGTGCTAGAACCTTTTTCCAGCAACGCAAAGAGTGAAATTTTAGACGTAGACGACCGACAGGCGTTTAAAAGAATGGCACTGTTGTTTCGGTACTTTTGCTTTGATTTTCATATTTTCATTGAAACTCGTGCTGAATAAAATCACATATGCGCCAGTCTTAATACGATCAACCGTTTTATCTACATGCTTTTAGTTTTTCCTAGATTCTTGTTTTATAGCCGGATCTACATGCACGATTTATCTATTTGTTTGCATGTGCAATGACCATGTTGTAACTTCGCAAAGGCCTTAAGTATTAATCACTACTGATATGCATGCCTGGCTCGGAGAAATGCGCGCTGTCTATTTGATGAGCGGCAAATCACTGATATACATGCATACCCCGCAGAAATGCGCGCTGTCTGTTTGATGAACGCAAATTACTGATATGCATGCCTAGCTCGCAGAAATTCGCGCCGTGTATTTGATGAACCGCAAATCACTGATATGCATGACGAGCTCGCAAAAATGCACGTTATCTATTTGCTGAACGGCAAATCACTGATATGCGTGCCTAGCTCGCATAAATGCGCGCTGTATATTTGGCGAACAGCGAAGCGCTCATGATATGCATACGTAGCTCGCAGAAATGTGCGCTTTCTATTTGATGAACCGCAAATCACTGATATGCATGATTGACCCGCAGAAATGCGCGCTGTCTGTTTGATGAAGGGCAAATCACTGATATGCATTCGTAGCTCGCAGAAATGCGAGTTGTCTATTTGATGATCGGCAAATCACTAATATGCCTGCCTATGTAGCTCGCGGAAATGCGCACTGTATATTTGACGAACAGCGAAACGCTGATGATATGCATACGTAGCTCGCAGAAATGTGCTCTTTCTATTTGATGAACAACGAATCACTGATATGCATGCCTAGCTCGCAGAAATGCGTGCGGTCTATTAGATGAACTGCAAATCACTGATATGCGTGCCTTTCTCGCAAAAATACGCACTGTCTATTTGATGAACGGCAAATCGCTTATATGCGTGCCTAGCTCGCAGAAATATGCGCTGTCTATTTGATGAACGGCAAAACTACAGTCGGGGAAGCATTAGACGAAATCTAGTGTGCGGAAAATCGAACGTTATCTGGATTGGTAATTCGGTACTCTCGAACTAACCGGTAACGTTTAAGAAATTTCATGTTGTCTCGCAGAAAATTATTGTTATTCATTATACCATGGACGCCGGTAGTTAATTATTTATTTAGGCTTCACGAATATGACACCGTGGTTAAAGAAATCCATCGTGGAATGGCTCGCGTGATACCAATATCATACCTATCGTTGTTCACACCTAATCAGTTTGAAGCGTTGGTGAGCTTCTTTAATCGTGATACGATAATCATGTAACACTACATAACTTTTATATAGTTGTTTTTCTGCCCGTAAATATGCGTGTTGTACAGTCCCGTCGACAAAGTGGACCATAGTTTATCTGGTGAAATGCCACAATAGGTGGGAATCATAAGTAACCAACTTTCGTTGATTGATCATACAGTTGTAAACTGTTTATTCATATTAGTTCCGTGTTATATTTTTGAAATTAGAGCCAATGATTACTGCCAAAAGTTTGTTGACTGATGGAACAGTAGCTAGCATTGTGTTTAGCAAACCAACGAATATGTAGTTTGGTTAGCCTGCAGATAGTTTTCGCTGTGATGAATAATGTTGTTCCGGTTGCAGACTGATCGAAAATTTCAAGTTTTTGTCATTATTATTAACGGGCTGTGCGATTACTGTCGTTGATTGCCCAATATGTCTCTTTTTTGATGTCGTTGCGCCCTTTTGAAATCAGCTTGATCGCATTTTAACTTAAGCGCCACATCTCATAGTCATTTCACATTAATAACGGGTAAAATTTTGCTAACCAAAAAAGGTTATGTATTTTATTTGCGATACAATTTATAGTCTGTGCAAACAACAAGTAAGCATTATTGATTGGTTTTTTTCTTTTTTGAAAAACAGGAATGGATGCACCTGTTCTTCAAGCTAACAGGGTTGGAACAACCCTTTCTTCAGGATAATATTTATCCAAAACCTAGTCATCGCATGTAATGTAGCTAGACAATAGCAGATTGCCTGGACTGATGCAACTCAAATTTTCGCAATATGACTTACTCCCAGCACTAATAATCACGGTAATGTCATTCATTCGTTGAGTAAAGAATCAAAACCCAATTTCAGTCTAAAATTCACCCAAATTATTTAGTCACTGTCACTCCAATTTTGCCAGTGGCGGACCAATATTATTCGGCTTAAATTTACACAATATATCTATAGTTCTAGTAATAAGTACAAAATAATCGATCAAAATTTCTATCGTTTTCGATTAAATGGAATTTCGATTGATTTCAATTTCGATCGTTTTCGATTAAGCGAAATTTTGATCGATTTCGACCGTTTTTAATTAAACGAAATTTCGATCAATGTACATTTTTTCGATTTGATCACAATTAAATAAATTTTAAAATTATAAAATTTCGATTAAATGAAATTTCTATCGATTTCTGTTGATTGTGATCAAACAAAATTTGGATCGTTTTCGGTTGCTCTTTTTTGACAGGGGCTTTAAGTTTACATGGCTTACCAGCAATAGACAGCAAAATGGCGGTGTCTGCAGAACGCTATATATTTATACCATTTTGAGCGTATTATTTTTCAGGTTTGTGGATCACCCGATATACCTTTGGATTTGCTACGTTCAGTTGCAGTGTATCGCGGTGGTCTTGAAAGCGATACAACGATAGTCGGTTGGTTTTGGGAGGTAATGACCGATTTTAGTCCAGCCGAACGCTCGTTATTTCTGCGATTTGTTTGGGGCCGCACACGACTTCCGCGCAATTTGGCTGACTTTCGCGGTCGTGAATTTGTGATTCATGTAAGCTTCGTTTTAAATTAAAAATGTGAAGTTTTGCCAATAAATAAGACTGCTGATTAGATGAAGTTGAAGTGTCAATTCTATCAAACTTTGTAATCGTTTTCGGGTCAGTCACAAATGGTCAGATTAGATAAGATCATAGGGAGAGGACAGCGTGGAGTATTCCCCACTGTTGCTCGCACCCCTTCTCTGGGCCTCGGGCCTAAACACAAATTTGCACAGCCAAACTTAATTTAAAGGCTTCAAATAGGAGTTGTCTGCGAAATTTGGTCATTTTTGTGGTAAATTTGGGTATTTTTGACAGCCAGAAAAGCACTAATCTTAGTTAGACTGTCAAAAATAAACTTGACCTTGTCCGAGCTTGTATTTATAACCCAAACACCCATTCGCCCAGTCAAATTAATTTAAGGGCTTCAAACAGGAGCTGGTACCAAAATGGGATATTTTGGGAGTAAATTATGATATTTTGGGAGCTAGAAGAGCCAAAATCATAGTTATGCTGTCCACAAAATAAACTTGACCTTCCCCGACCTAAATTTGTCACCCAAATACAAATTTTCCCAGCCAAAAATAATTTAAGGATTTCAAACCGGAGTTGACAGGGAAATTTTGTCATTTTACTTGTAAATTTAGATATGTTAGGACTCGAATCAGGGGACATCCCCGCCCACTCCCCGGTTTAAAGAAGCCAGGGAAACCAACAAGTTTTAAACAGATATTAATAATGTCGAACAGCTATAAAGCGAACAATGAATAATCATTACATGCTCAGGGATTATCATCCCATTAGGCTTGGATCACCCCTCGGGGCCTTGCCGACCCCCCTGGAAGATACCCTCATCCACCCTGACGTTCTGCACCGCGCCGGCCCCCGCCGCGCCAGGCGCACTTAAAGTTTTGGTACAAATATGCAAAAATTGGGGAAATTCGGCAAAAGGTATTGGAAAATTTTTGGCAAAATGATTGCAAAAATTCAAAATTTCAATTCCAAAATATTTGAAAAATTTATACCCCTGACGACCTTCCCTTCTGACGACTTCCCTCGCTGATGACCTCCTCCCTTGAATACCTCCCCATTGACGACCTCCCCCTTGACGACCTCCCTCCCTTAACAACCTGTTCCCCTAACGACCTCCCCCTGACGAACTCTCCCTGACGACCTCCACCCTCATCACCTCCCCTTACGACCTCCCCCTGCGACCGCCCCCTGACGACTTCCCCCTCTGACGACCTCCACCCTGACGACCTACCCTCCTGACGACCTCCCTTCCTGACGACCTCCCCTCCTGACGATTTCCCCCTGACGATTTCCCCCCTGACGATTTCCCCCTGACGACCTCTCCCCCTGAGGACCTCCCCCCTGACGACCTCCCCCTCCTGGCGACCTCCTCCCCTGACGACCTCCCCCTCCTGACGACCTGCCCTCCTGCCGACCTCCCTCTCCTGACGACCTCCAGCGTCCACACCCTGATCCTTATGACGGCGAGGACCACCCACTGTCGCACCCACTATTTCCGCGGGGATTTCGGACTAGCCCATGTAAGCTGAAGAGCTATCACAAGAAAATAATCATTTCTGGTGAAGATTGTTAAGATTTATAGTCGTTAAAAGCTTGACAATGTTTGAGGATAAATTGTCGTCATCTTTTATTTAATATTAGCTTATCCAAACTTCTTGACAAAGTACAAACATGGTTGTAGAATTATTTTCAAGTTTTGTTGGAAAAATATAGATTTTGTTTGAAACTTTTGAATTTTGTAAGAGGTCTTTTCAAAATTTTCAAAATTATTTAATATTTATCGAGAGCTGTTCGAAGTTTATTCGAGCGTTATTCGTCAATTGTTTAATAATTTTATCGAGTGCTGTTCGGTATTCGTTCGTTCGAAGAGTTTTACAAAAATATTTTTCAAAAAGTTTACATTATTAATATGGTCTCAGCAACGGCCCAAAACATCGTTATTATTAAGCTTAAAACCAACTCTTCAACTGGTTTTTTGCTTAAACGAAATTGTTAATTTCAGTAAGGGATATTCGTAGAAAAATTATGTCAATATTTTATGTCAACTAGAGATGTGTTTACCGGAGGAAGCCAAAAATTTTTCCAGGGGGCATTTTGCCGGGGGAACCAAAATATTGCCAACAGACCGTAGCCGGTGCCCACTTTTTTGCCAAACTGCACCGAAAAATGCCAGGGCTCCACCCCCCACTGTGGGGAACTCAGTGAGTTTGCTTCTTTTATACATCAATTTTCACTAAAGTGGTGCAGCTGTGAGTTTTATGTTTTAGAGTCTAGACTTTATGTTTGGATCAAATTTTAGATACTTGACAAATATCAAGAGCCGGACAAGTTTCTACCGGAGTCATACACGTGTTTTTTCTTGCTGAAACTTCCGCGTTACTCCTCGAAACATATTTTGGAAACGAAACTACGCTACGCGATTCATAATTGTCGATCGATTGAAACCGACGAATACGCACGTGTCATGGAGGTATTAATTTGCAGTAAATTGGATATCTCTCTATGCATATTCTATACCGGGCATTTTGGCACCACGTTTGCCAGTATTGCATTTACCAAAAAACCTTTGTCATTTATATTACAATGTCCTATGTACTAATGCAGTGTACAAAAGTGTTGTTGGAATTTTGTGTAAAATTCTTCGCCTTATTGTTGGAAATGTACCTACTACTTGTCATTAGCCATTTTGTAGTAAATGTGTGCTTCAGTAGAAGTTTCTGTAAATTGTACTAAAATTTTACCAGAATGCATATTGAACTAACCATGGAGGGATAGTGCGACTAGAAGAAATCAGTAATTTTGGCCATTAACATTCATAACCAATATTATTGTCGTTATGAGCGTATCGATTATCGCCGAACGGTCAAACATTGTCAATCCTCGAAGTTTTCTAGGTTAGCTTCAGAACTGACAAAGGGAATGGAACAGCTACACGGCTAATACGCTTCCACCCGTTGCGCTTTGAATGATTTCTTTATCTAAACTTGACGAAATTCACCTATAGATTATTCATTGTATCTTATTTGGCATTGCTTGTAAAGTCAGGGTGCCTACGGCCGGGAAACCGGGATTCGCATTTCAACTGGAAATATCTTTGGAAAACCAGGAATTTCACTGAAATGCGTTTTATTATTCATGAATGTTTGTCCACATTGAAAAACAATTTTTGATTATGGCATTGTTGTCAAAACTGACAATTCATATAACATTTTTGCCAAATTGGCAAAAAAATTTCGCGTCTTGTTACTGGATGGGAGACTACATTTTTTCATGGTCCTTTACAGCATGTGCGATAAGTGCGTCACCTAACAAAGTCTCGGCGTACTGTAGCCCGCTTGAGTCCTAACTTAGGCTGAGTATGACAAGGATCTTAGGGGTTGCACAGTTGACACAGCCTACACCACAAGGTGCCGGAGATCTATAAGCGAATAAGTATTCGAAATTTATTGACGGAGGCAAGACGAGCCACCGAAGGTGGCGAGTCGCAGCCGGAGGCGTACATTTAACTTTATATATATCAATATACTAGACGCAAAATTTCAATTTTCTCTGTGACTTTTTTTTGTTTGTCACAGACAGGTCTGCAGGTTGAACGCCTGGGCCGATTTTAGAAATTTTTTTTCTTCGTGTTGCATATTCTCTTGCGGAGTGCCCTTTCATTGAGCACTTTTTTCTACGAAAATTGCTTTGTACTCAAAATTAAGCAAATGTTGCTCAAACTTAGGGATTTTTGTCATTGTTTCAGCTTTTTCACCGCATCTCGACAACCGTTCGTGCTATTTCGGCGATTTTTTACATAAAATGTATTTTCACGTTTTCTAAACAGCTGTATATAGCTGCTTGACGTATTTCATCTCTTTCCTTAAAAATTAAGCAAATTCTCTTAAAATTGACTTAGGGAAACCTAAGTTCATCATATCTCGACAACCGTTCGTGCTATCTCGGTCATTTTTTGATATAACATGTACCTTCACGTTTTCTAAAAGACTGTATACGAGTGATCTACTTACCTTTATAAATTCTCTTAAAATTAAGCAAAGTCTCTTAAAAATGAGTGAAAAATTATTAAGTGTGTTATAACTTTTGAATGACTCGGCCGATTCGGACTAAATTTCATTGATGGGTACAACTTGATAGATGTATTGTCATTCTACTGTATAAATAACTAGACGTTTTCATGTCTTCCTCTTATTATTGTTACCAAAAATGTTAGAAATTCCACAAGCTGTATGCACTATTCACGCTGTTGTTAACCACCATGCCGCCGTCACCCACGTTTACGTGTTACTAGTTATAGTCAACTATTTACTACACCCAATATGAGATATAACATACACATCAGCAAGTAAACATACATTCACTTACGTTAAAATCAGAATATACAAGATATACGATAAATTTCTCCGATTGTACGAATACACCGAATAGCAACACTTCGTTCACCGATTGTACACGCAAACTGAGGCCCTAAGCTCACAATGCAACCCTTTAAATAATCTTTAAACACCCTAATTCTAGGAACCCGAGTAAAACCTAGTTCTCAAACCTCTCTAAACCATTAGATTTTAATATAACGGTTGCCAACCGGGTTATGAATTCTTGGAACTGTGAAATTTGCTCTCTAACATAAATTTTAATTTTTGCGTTAGAGAGACCCTTTTTATGAAATTCCCGGAATCCCTAAATCAAGACAAATTTCGGAAAATCCAGCAGAAATACACTTACATTTCCGCTAATGTAAGTGCAATAATTAAGGCACCCAGTGGCTACACTCAAATCCGATAGGTATCTAGACTATAGAGCTGGCACACAAATTTTACAATTTTTAATTGCTTTAAACTCTCTTAATCTTAAATAATTCCAAGAATTAATAAAATTATTATGGCCAGAAATTACCGAGGGGATGAGGTCCGTAACTCCTTAACGGGTGGGCCAAATGAAGCCAAATTTGGCATGGATAATCTACCGCGTGCCTTATGGTATTTGGCATCAAAAACCCATTTTCATCCAGTCATCCCCCCGAAACGAATTAGACAGATTTACACAGTTACTGTTGTTTTATAATTCAGCATATTGAGGAATTTTTGTTTAATCTGAAATAACAGATTTTTCAGTTGTGACTCGTAATACATACAATGTTTTACACACGTACAGTAAACAAACAGCTCCTTTACACGTCATAAATATAGAGGAAAACGGTAGACAGATACACACACCAATGAATATAAACACAGTACACCTGATACATACACTAAATAACATCAGATGATGTAACCGTAACAATACATCATGTCTGACAGCTTCAGCAGTTACACAGTAATAAATACAACCATACAGTACACACGATACCTACAATAAACAACAACAGATGACGCAACCGTAAGCTTTCCCACACGTATTTTCCCATTCCCAACATACAACTAGGCATAAGCGAAGCTCTTGTAATTTTAGGACTAAAAGCAAAGCCTGATCAATTGTAGCGTTACATTACCCCCTCCGTTATACAAAATTTGTCCTCAAATTTCAAATTTATCATAGGGACCAAAAAATTCGATATTTGATCAAAAGGATTTTTATATCTGCGTCATCTATACTTATAGAGAATATATCAATTGTATATTTATGCATACAAATCATTTTCATCAATACATTCACTGTAATTATTGTTTTACTGTGATATCCTTTTGAAGATTGTTCTTCGAATAAAATTCCCAATGAATATTCAAATGTCCGTAATCAGGTTGTTTCACCAGCATCGTCATGAAATACCATTAATAATTTAGCCACAATCGCATACATATATCGAAAACACCACATAAGTGTATCCGACCACTATCGTCTCACATTAAACCATCGTACACATACACGTCCGCCGATATTACATCTGGGGTTGGTTGATACACTATTATACATGACATTGGAGACATTTGGTAACACGTTGCGGGCAGTTACCCGGTCGATACAACGGTGGGTTTTTCGTTTTAAAATTACTAAATGTTCGTCGCTCACAGGTTT
This sequence comes from Trileptium ribeirensis, assembly GCA_030248225.1. Lineage (NCBI taxonomy): Eukaryota > Metazoa > Nematoda > Enoplea > Enoplida > Thoracostomopsidae > Trileptium > Trileptium ribeirensis. Next base: position 14,264 of record JASANE010009351.1, on the reverse strand, counting down.
GTTATTTTGATAACGCATATTATGCCATTCCTCGTTGAGTAAAACTGGCATATTATGACTGACGCTGACGTGGAAGTACTACGTAATACAGTCTCAATTTACTTTCCAAAGTCATTCCACACATATACTCATGAATACACAAAAAATATAAACACATATACAAGGATACCAAAAACAGCAAATTTTCATCATATGATTTACATGCAAATTAGTAGCATATATATCGTTACGTATGATATTCCATCACAAAAGGTAATTAGATTGGTTTTTTGCCGCTGGGAATCGAGGTCGGCCCAATTTTGGCGTATTATACTCCACGTATCCGTTGAATCGTTGTCGAATTCTACCAAACCTTTGATCTATAGTACTGCAAGACAGGGGAGAGCAACATTTTTTGGGGGAGAGTTACATTTTTTGGGAGAGCAATTTTATTGGGGAGAGCAATATTTTTTTGGGAAGAGCAATATTTTTTGGGGAGAGCAATACTTATTGGGGAGAGCAATATTTTTTTGGGAAGAGCAATATTTTTGTGGGGAGAGCAATATTTTTGTGGGGAGAGCAATATTTTTTGGGGAGAGCAATATTTTTTGGGGGAGAGCAATATTTTTTTGGGGAGAGCTATATTTTTTGGGGAGAGCAATATTTTTTGGGGAGAGCAATATTTTTGGGGGAGGGCAATATTTTTTGGGGGAGAGCAATATTTTTTGGCGAGAGCAATATTTTTTTGGGGAGAGCAACATTTTTTGGGGAGAGCAATATTTTTTGGGAAGAGCAATATTATTGGGGAGAGCAATATTTTTGGGGAGAGCAATATTTTTTGGGGTGAGCAATATTTTTTTGGTGAGAGCAATATTTTTTTGGTGAGAGCAATATTATTTTGGTGAGAGCAATATTTTTTTGGGGAGAGCAATATTTTTTTGGGGACACCAATATTTTTTGGGGAGAGCAATATTTTTTGGGGAGACCAATATTTTTTTGGGGAGAGCAATATTTTTATATTTTCAGTTTTATTGCAATTTTTTCTATACACTAATGTAAAAATATTTCTAATATTCATAAAATGTTTTAAAGAATGGCCACAAGCCTTAAAGGATGAGCCATTGTGAAAGACAAATGCCAGTAATGGACATAATGAAACCGGGCTTCCGAAATAAGAAGAGAGAATGGGCACCACCCTTATTTGGCTTACCGCGACCACTATTAGCGACCTTCCCTAACTCGGTACTTAGTCACTGATCCTTTTTCGACCCCGAGATTTTTCGGTCGACAACAAAAGGGCAGCACTGACAACGCAAATCTCATTATGTTAATTTCGACGTCAATAAGTAAAAATACAGCGCTGATGATGCAGCGACTCTTTAAGCTACTATCGATGTAGAAGGTCTTTTTGAATAAATCAAAGAATTTATTTACCTGCAGCTCCTATTTTGGGTCTTCATCCGTTCCTGGAGGTTGCGTTAAACCCTGAATCGAGACTTCTTTCTTATGCGACGCTGCCGGACCAGCATATGCTGTATATCTGGCATAATTGGTTTCTGTCATTTGCGTGCGCTTCTATTCAATCGTTGTCCATGATCTTTAATCACTTATGGTCTCCAGTTTCATTACTTCGTCCATGTCGTCGTTTTCTGTTTGTGTGGGCTAAGTTGACAATGAAGCTTTTAGCGGTCGTGAACTGCTCATGCGACTCCCTTTTTCCTGAGGATTGAGGCAAAGCTTTAATGATGCTCAGACATTACGGATAGTGTCGTTTACTGATCCGCTGATAATTTACTACTCTCAAGACAATCTACAAAAGTTTCGGAAGATGAATAGTGCTTGAAATTCGATACCACGAGCTATTCAAGATGGAAGCCCCGTAGGGAAGTGCTGGGCGGGCACAACAGTTATAGATACGAAGTTTAGTAGTCATGTTGATGTCATTTCCCCTCCACAATTTTTAATATATAAAAAATTGTCCTGGCTTAATATGCCTGGAAGATAAAGTTATAAAATAAGACCGGGAGTATTGCGCTGCCAACTTTGTTGTGGGTTTTGCTAACTTAGACTATCTGACTGGTGGAGGCGTCGATTAATAGCCACGTGATTGATGAATTTGAGTGCTGAATTATTAAATATTGGGTCATCTTCATGGCGCACGGTTTTTTCTGTTTCTGGCCGACAACAAAGTTGAACAGGGTTTTAAGAGTACTGAAACTTGACAAATAATTGGAGCTAGCCACAATAGGCTTGGATGTTGTAAGCCAATCGATACTTGATACCACGCAGTATGATGGCTCAACAGCTCACATTGGTGATCACATTGGCTGCGAGTCTGTGGGAGCCAAGAATTAGAAGCGTTGACTACTTATGTGAAGAACCTATTTAGATCTTTTACAGTCGACGAACAATATAACTTTTAATCAGTTGCAATAATACATGTCTTTGAGCATTTCTGTCAAAACACAATGATGTACCTTGCAAGCTTCAACCATAACAGGATCTATACCGTGAGCCAGAACTGTGGGTGGAGATTCGTATAATGCTGAACTGCATCAGGCTTCAGTTGCCTGTAGAAGTTAGGGGGTGTTATCAATCCCGGCTGGGTATTGTATTTTTGTATTCAATGCGAAGACTGCTAATCGTACAAGTAATCTCCGAACTATTGATGATAAGATTTTAACCTTCTCGGAAATAGCATGCCTTGGAATCTCAGACAGCGGCATCCTGGTATGTGGTCTAGTATTCCAATTCGGCAGTTAGTGTCGAATGGAATTATTCTTACATTTCTTTGATATTAGTGTCTATTCGTTTGCGTACAATTGATGTAATTCCAGCTGTTTTCGTAGAAGTAGGCCGTTTTGTTTCCCGAAATAAAATGACCTTGTTAGGCACTTTTTGATTTTTTACGGTGTTTTATGTGGGAGCAGAGCTGAGCGACTCTAAACCTACCAGCACCTTCACCCGATGTTCGTGACACCTGTTTACCGGTATTTGCATAGAAGTAAACGGAGCGAATATTATTAGTTTGCGCTCAATGACATTCTGAGATTGCAAATTAGGCTCCCAAAATCACCTTTAAATTTTAAGACCAATAAAACAACAGTATATTAACCCTTTCATGCCCGAATTAATTTGAGTATCGTGCAATGTTTGACAAACTCAAGCCTGCGCCAGGGATCGAACCCGAAACGTACGATTGAAACTTGTGTACACAAACCACTGAGCTATCTGAGAGCTGTTGCTCGGTTCCTTAAGGAACCTCACAATGCGAGCGAATAACAACGCACGTTCAAACGTACGATGTACGACAAACTCAGTTAACACAACGAGTCGCAATGAGCGTTTGGTCCATTTCGACCTTACGGGCATGAGAGGGTTAGTTATGCGATTGGCTAATTTTTAATTAACCCTTTCATGCCCGAATTAATTTGAGTATCGTGCAATGTTTGACAAACTCAAGCCTGCGCCAGGGATCGAACCCGAAACGTACGATTGAAACTTGTGTACACAAACCACTGAGCTATCTGAGAGCTGTTGCTCGGTTCCTTAAGGAACCTCACAATGCGCGCGAATAACAACGCACGTTCAAACGTACGATATACGACAAACTCAGTTAACACAACGAGTCGCAATGAGCGTTTGGTCCATTTGGACCTTACGGGCATGAGAGGGTTAAGCGTAATGCAATGGCAATTATACGACATCTGACGAAGGTACGTCAGCTTAAAGGGTAGATGGTCTCTGCGGGGGGAGTAGATTTGGCTTGATGGGGCCGACCATTATGGGAGGTAACACCCCCATCAACAGCGATATATACATACCACTTTAAACACATATCAAAATAATGGGCCGGATAATTTATATATATTATAATTCTTCCGACAATAACCAAAAAGACATAACAAATCGCAAATTAAAACACAAAAGTTAGAATTTGAAGATCAGTTTTTCACGTCATGGGCAGTAGTGCTTGCAAAATTGAATGGAAACCTTGAAAATGCTTCCCATTACTTTTATCGTATTTAGCAATCCGAAACCATATTTAACATATTCTAGCTGTTATACATAAACGTACTGTTAAGTTAAAAAACTGCTAAAATTTCGCAATTTTCGGTTCCAAAACTACGCAATATTGTCTCCTTACAATGTTAGATAGGCATAACGACATGCTCAATGTAGTTTAAACCAAAGAAGCCAACACACTTAAAGGTTAAATAATTCTATAATATATTCATTCTCCACGTATAGGCATACATAAGCATTGGATTGATCAAAATATCGGCTGAGTAGCTCAGCGGTAACTGTAAAGGCACGTCAATCCTAAGGTCCTAGGTTGGAATCCCGCTGGTGTGGAAGTTTTCTGACGTCCTATTATGATTTTTAACATGTTTAAATGCAATATTTGTATATATTAAGAACGACACAACTTGTATTTATATACAAATTATATCCACTTAACTTTAACCAAGGTTTGTATATATAATAGATTTGTAGCTCTCGATAATCCGCAAAGGGTGTCCGATTTCCGATAGCCTCTAACTAGCATACCCATAGAATGAATTCTATATTATATTTTGCATCCAATATTGGAAAGAATGTGTATGTTATGCAGTTTTCACGTTATAATGTTCCCGGCGGATGAAAATTTGTCGCTTCTATTCCACTCGGCCGCGAAAACTTTTCACCCAGCCACAAATCGTCTCGCTCGTGCGCCGAAGCATCAACTCGGGCACGCAAATGTCGCATTGAAATGCCATTTTGAACAACTACATAATTCCCACTTGGGTACTACCGAGTCTCACTCCGGCACTAACGAGACTCACTCGAGTACCGGAGAGTTGCACTCGGGCACTCTGTAGTTTAGATATGTATCCGCATTATTTGTATTTTTTTATTGACACAATGATGTGTTTTGTTACAAATATCGTCTAAAATGTCATCTAACAACAAGATCCCAACAGCGCCAGACGGCCCCCTTTAATATTTTAATCGCCAACGCCCACTAACAGCTTTTGATGTAAAAGATGTCATGGAAGCGTCAACGTCACACTCTGAAGTGTCAGGCGATGGCGCAAAGATTCCGAGCGGTGTTGGATGACCCACAGCAGTATAAAGCTCTTGTTGAATAACTCACAACAGCCTAAAGCTATAGCAACCACAGCAAGCAGTCAAAATAAAGTACTTAACATGAGCATAGCACAACCGTTACCTGAACCGAACCACTTATAACAAAAATAGTTGGAATCCGGTTTAGCACCTCAGCGGTGTCGGGTTTGCACGGGAAACACAAAACTCGTTTCAGGCGTCCAGGGATTGGTCATGAGTCGACATTTCTGCTCCGGTGTGAAATTGAGAGCTGGGCCTATGTACGGCCAACATAACACCACCCGCCTCGGATCCAAGAAACTTGGACGTGGGGAGCATATGCGTTTATCTAAGAAATTCTAACGAGATGGGGGATTGCATATGAGATACATGTTCACAAACAGGTAGTGGGTCAATTCTTCCTCTCAAGCCATAATTATCCTTCCCTTACCTTTCGACGGCTCCGCACCATCCCTCCCCATCATCGCTGCGTGCGCTAAATATTTTGATTTTGAGAAAATTAGGAGTTTTGGCGAAATTGAAATTCCCAAAATCTATTGCCGAACTAACTGCGACGGAAAGGGAGCGTACGGTCTCACCGGACCACGATTTAGATCAGCCTATTCTCACTGCTTCGAATAGTCCCTCCGTTACCTGATAGTGGTTCAGGTCATGACGTCTCGTTTTTAGCCTACAGTAAGCAGCGATTGCAAATATTATGCATGGAGTAGGTTTTACTTGAGTCAAAACTGCTTTTGAAAAGTCACTGGTAGGGGTATCTATGGCAAAATATAACACGATAGAGATTTGCAGTGTTCATGCCAAAAAACAGTATCCCGATGCCGCCGCATCCGATGATGAGCTTAAAGTTCGTCATGGTGGTCGGAATATTGGAAGTTCACAAGGGCGAAACAGCAAACGCTAGGTGGAGCATGGATTTGTCCTCAACGCTGTTATTGATGTAGTAAAATTGTGCCGGCACCAGGATATTACTATAAGGAGCAAGATGAATGCTATTAGCTGACGGAAGCATCGGATTTTGAGACGGTCGCCAACAAAGACGATTTCCGCGTCGTCGTTTTGTGCACAGTATTTGTATTTTTAATGAAGTTTCTCAAAGTGGAACCGTAAAGGGTGGATATATACCCCGTATGCCCTCGCTTGCCATGGAGATGGGTTAAAACCATATCTAGCAGTTTACACGATGATTGAAAGTGCGTCCTATTCTTACATCAACTAGCTTTATTATACTGATATATTATCGAAATAGGGGTCGCTGTTGGCCAGATAGGGTCCAATTATTAACCCCGGCGCCATTACTAGTACAGATTTGAACACGGGAGGCACCTAGTATATATAACATATTCCTAGACTTAAACTTATATACAATCATCACACCACTATGAAACTTCCACGTTGCAACAGTTTGAACTCAAGACGAAAGCTACTAGATCGTATTTTTACCGAAGACACTCAATATAATTCTCGTTAGAGACAAACTATGAACACAATAAGATTTATTTACAAAAATAACGTAAATATATCTATTACCAAAATGTTCGGCATAACATTAAATTTTTTTACATAATTCCCCGTGGGGTTTACCCTAGGTAATAATCATTAACTCACATGTTTCCTTGAATGTTTGGCCGATCGTAGTTACAAAATTTCAATTAACATCAAATATATACGGTAATAAAATAACAGTGGCTAGGAGAGTTTAAGTTTCACCTTCTGTTTTTCCCTGACGGGCTGATCGCTCCTACGATGAGCGACTAGACGTATACCAGAGACTTAGAGTTTCAGGCTCCGGCTCTGCTGGGCTCTTCACGACCCAGGTCCGGCTCGTTCTGCTCTTCCGATGGAAATCCAGGCTAGGCTCCGCTCTTGGGCTGCAATTAAAAATTTAGGACGCAAGAGAAAACCTGATATACAAACAATCTATATAGTTGCTTTTGGAGTATTAACAGCCGAACCGAGGTTATGTCGGCTGTTCTTGCAGTTGCTTGACTATTGTACTACACATCGGCACTTACAGTTACGTTTGTTGACGTAGAAAAGAGCTTTTAAGAGCCGACATGTTTTCCGGCTGCACCGCCTCAACTTGTTCGTCTGTGCAGGCACGTCTTAAGATCTGGATCTTCTATACCAACATGACAGGCTTACCGAGAACCTAAATTTTCACCTCTATGAGCATCTGCCCCAGTTTTATTTTAGGTTAATGTATTAACAAAAATGCCTGCCACATGCGGCTACGAAATATATAAAACTTCAATCTAATACATAAAAAATCAAAATTTTGAAAACTGTCTCTGATGATCAAGTTAATCAATCTTTTTAATTCACATACTTCGTTATACATGTTTTACGTTAACGAAAAATTCATCACCGTTTCCTGCGGAAATTAGAAAATAAAATAATTTTGACCGTGGAAGTTCTATAAAAATTTCAACAGGCAAAATTTTTTATGGAGATTGTCATAATTTTTCTATGCCTTCCAAATAGCCCGTTGGCTGTTTTGCACGACAAAATTGAAACAATTCTGTTGACGTTTATATTTCATGCTTCCACTTTATATTAAATCATCCAACGCAGTTGTTTTCGCTTCTGGCAACGTATTTTGAAACGGCCGTCAATACATAATACAAATCCAAGGCCCTTGAGCAATAAAACATGCGTTGACCTTAACTATAACCTTTATTCATAGACACCCAGCAGTAATCCTCTCTGCAAAAAACAGTCTGTGCTTCGTGTGAAGCGAAAGATGTCAAATCCTGAATGTACGTCCCGTGTACGCCCGTCAAAATACTTAGCTTTCGCCCATTGCCAATATTTACAAACTAGTTTTTCACATACTCCCAAATCAAAAATTATTACTATTCACATAACGCATGTATTTTCAGCCATCTAAACGTGATAAATTTTTATAAAGAAAACTTTCGGATTTTTCTCACTTAACCGCTACCAGGCGAAAAATTCGAACAGGTCGTCGTAGCGAGATGCGGATAATACTATGGATGTATCGTCGAGCCGAATCGAAAGGTACCAAAAACTAATGAAAATTTTAGACTTTTTCACCAGACCCCGTTTAGACCAGATGTAACCGGATCACAGATTTTCGATCGGGTCACTAAAATATAGCCAAAAGCCCGTAACCTAAGCCGGCACATTACTAACATTGTAAATCTTTATAGCTAACACAATCAGTCTTTCGATTGCCGCGAATTTCGACGTAGCTTCTATGTGCCGGAAAAGGGTGTGTTGAAGGCATCCATCTCAGTGTTTGTGTTTTTATTTAATACCAATTATACACACGCACTTTTTTATTCTGGTCGAAATGACTCATTGATCAATTGCTTCAAGTTTTGCACGTAATCATCGTTATGTGTACATATATATATTATATTGTAACGACCGAATTAGTGAAAGCAACGACAATTACAGTTGTACAACTACTTTTTGTATAGCAGAACCCGTCCGTATAGTTTATATATTGATCATTGGAAACCGTTAGAAATCTACTAGAACTCACTACACGACCAACATGTCTTTCGGAAAAAACTTCCATACTCAAGTTAGGAACATTCCAATTGCCGAAAAGTGTCGTAATGCCAATTCTGGTGTACCAAGCATAGCTCTTTTTGCGCTCCTTTGAGTTATGGGATTTGGGGATGCCCCTCTGCTTTACATTATAGAATTCGTGTGACCAATTAAATCACTAAACTAAAAATTTCCGTTATTAGTGTTTCACATTCAAACACTTTATTTAGCCAAAATGAAAAATTCGCACGAAGGTACATTATTTCCCGGAAAACATGCGGCTTTCGTCCACAGTCCTTCTTTCATTCAAGAAAGCTAAATTTGTTTCATATATCGGAACAATTATAAATTTTCTTATCTTAAGATAGTAGCCGACTCAGTTCTCAAATGGTTGAAGCAAATATGATTCTATTCGAAGGGCTCAATACAGGTGCCATCAACTAGTGGAAGGATGTTCCGACGAGTGGTGGGCTGTGTGTGGGACACGTGTTCGTCGTACGACGCGGGCAACAATGCGCAAGCATTGGCAGAGAACCCACGAAACAAATAAAAATGCCAGTTTTTAGTCTAAAACGTGGTACTAGAAGAGCGCTGGGAGCATTTGCGATGTAATCTAGAAAACCAAATATGCATTTGGCATAGCAAAAAATGAAAATTTGAAGCAACCGGCCCCTGACCCAACCAGGTCAGCTAGCCACCCGGGTCACGTGTAGCTGACCCGGTTCCATCTCTGGTTTAAATCTATGTTTAACATATGGGAATCCTGACCCCGGACTGCTAGGAGTATGTAATAGTATATAATTATTAGTCCTTGAGAGGGCTGTTGGGACAAGGAAGAGCCAGCGTTTGATTGTTGGGGCCGAATTCGGCAATGTCGGCCAAAACTTGAATAAATAGACTCTGGCCAGCTGTTTTAACCCTTTGGCGCGACATGAACTCACAGAGATATGATGAGTCCAACATACTCCGGCTTTGTCCCGATTGCTTTTTGTTGCGGATTTTTTGCATTCCGCCATGTTGACTCTATACCCTGGGTGTAAGCGCCAGTGTTCGGATCCACAAAATTGTATTAGTGGTTAACCGTTTGGCCATTGCCCAGCTGTGCGGTCTGGTTTTATGCAGCGCAATGGTTCCCGGTAGAATGGCATTTCTGATAATAGACATGAGGCTGTTTGCACTGCGATCAGACACGGCACAGAGGAAGTAATATTTTGTTCTACGGCACAACCCAACAAACACCCATTGTTGAGGCGGTAACCGGCCCGTGTTATTTTTTCTTCGTGTGAAAAGACTTTCGTCAACTTCCACCACTTCGTCTGGGCGGCCCAACCCCGGAAGGTGTCGTAGTATAACTTCCGCACAAACTTCCCTCATCTAATTCCCCTTGTCGACCACCTCAGAGTAATCCTTTCCTAGTTCCCTGCGAGAACACTTGATCGTGTTGAGTTCGCGGGCCCACATTTCGGAATGGTACCTTGTAATTTTCCATAAACATGCCGACCCAAAATCCCATATTCATCAGACAGCCTCTAATATCGCACTGCCACCTGCTCTTTCCTGCCAATGACAGCTTCGTGGGATGGCTGTTGGCCAGCCAGAGGATTCCATGCTGTTGGAGGAACAGGATACTGTACTCTTCCGTAGATAGCTGGATACCCAGCTTAATAATACTGGTATTCGCGATGTTGATTGTCGCCATTTTTTGCTGTCGCCGTCCATTGTTTTCAAAGTTGAAATAAACAAAAACGCTCCTCTACATTGTTTTAGTAGGCAGCGCTGATCGGTCAACTGTAAAAGCAGCGTTCAAACAGATTATGATTAGCGTTTCCGCGCTGAACGCAAATTTGTTGAATTGATTTTTGCCCTTTAGGCAGGTCGTTTAAGAAATGCATCTAATATACCTTGCCATTATATCCGCGCTGACATATAAATATCATGGTGATAAAGGGCAGCTTTGCCAAATTCCTTTATACACATTGAACTTATCAATGATATATCAATAATTAACGATTATTTGGTAACATGTATATTCCGGTATATAGATCGCATTTATTATCCTCAAAAAAGATGTCTCTGAAATTCATACTCTTCAATAAAATTCCATCCGACCGCATGGAAAACGGAATTGTTCGTCTGATGCCATTAGCAAAGTATCGTAATTGCTTGCTGAACATTAATCGATTACCGATTTATGTGAGATGTACTATCCTGGATTTTTCTCCCCGCAACGGAACATAACTGATTCATATGAGCTGTTGATACTTTTTAATTTTTGGCGAAGGCTTTGTAGTCCACATTTTAAAGGGTTAAATCGGCCTACAATTCCAATTTTGGCTTTATCACCTTGGCCTTTATACAGTCAGGCAGCGATAGCCACTTTAATTAATACTGATATTATCAATAAGAGTTATACCAACGATATAATATAAGACTTAAATTTTCAAAGAAAGCCCGTTAAAAGTCTATGGACAGACCATAAATCCCTGGTGTCTTCCTTCCTTGTAAAACACGTACAGCTGAGTTAACTTTATCAACTGATAGGATAGAATTGTTATGCAGTAAAGGTGCAAACAACAGACGGAATAGAGCATGCCAACAGAATACATCACACGATGTAGCATAACATTATACACACTATAAGGACGCCCAGGTTCCAGCAAAAACGTATATATGATTATTTATTACATTGATTAGTTAAGTCAATTTGGATTCCGCCTTTGATTAAATTTTACGGATTCAGATGGATATTCACCGATATAATATATATAAATAAACATATGGATATACAGTTATATATGAAAGGTAATAACATGTATATTATTGGTAGTAGGCTGAAGTATTGCTTTAGATTCAAATATCTGATACCTGAGGCTCTCAAGTCCTTTGTGGTGTATCAACTTTGCTGTTCTGCTTACTTAGAAGATTAAATCGGCAGTTCATGGATTTCAGAGCATACAGGCATATTGGCTAGAACAGTCAAAAGCCTCAACAACACAATGCACAATTATGCAGTGTTTTAGCACGCTTCAGCCTGCAACACTCCGGCAAATTCAGATAATCTACCATCGTTAACCAAATCAACAACTTAGGCAGAGGCGGATCATGACCTAATGGGCCCTGAAGCAGATTGTTCTTGCGGGCCCCAAAATATATAGATAATAAATAATGAATATATAATAATAATAAATATATACCTAATATATAAATATATAATAATAATATATATAAATATATAATAATAAAGAATAATAAATAATAATATTTAAAAAAATAAAATCGCCACGGGCCGCGAGGCCGCGGCCTCATTGGCCTCCATTATGGTCCGCCCCTGAACTTAGGACCGAATTCTGTTTTTTTATTCAGAATTCTAGAAAACTTATTAATGAGGAGAAATTGTCCAAAACTGAATAATATGTCAGCCCTCAAACCGTTACACCTAAAATAACATGTACCGTGGGCGTTATGTTTATTGTAATTTTGGCATTACAACTTGTGCATATATGGGTATTTATATATACGAGATTATCTCGTGACAATGATATTTACATATATATATATGTAAATTATATTATATTATATAATATATTATTATTATATTAATATATATAAATAATATTATATATATATTATCATATATATATACGATAATACAGGCAGCTGCACAGTTTATGGTTTGTTCAAACTGAGATTAGTATATCGCTCCCAATTATGATCGTAACTCCACAGGTTTGGTAAATATTGCGGCATCATAGTTTCAACAAAATGTCGTCTCCACATGCGCTCAAATTCGATAAGACCTTCAACGCCTTTGTTTAATCGCACATGTTGCATAACCTGAAACAAACAAACAACTAAGTGGAATATCAATGATTTCTCACCGCTACGCTAAGACATACAACAAAAATCTGGAACATTTTGATAAAATTGTAATTGCTAGTTATATACTGTACCTGGATGCTAATACTTAGTATGGCTGAATAATGATATAGAAATTGCCCACGGATAGCTTCAAGTGGATGGAGGAGTCGAAGTTCTTATCACTAAATTAGAACAGTGAAGCGGGCACTGTATATCTATTAGAAGTAGACCTTGAAATACCCAGAGCATTTACGAGGTATCTACTCGCACTATTCAATAGCTCCGGAGCCATTGATGATTAACGACCAAATGCCATGAAGTTAGACAAGAAGTTGCAATGAAAGCCTTTGTTATAATGAAACTGGTTCCAAATTTCGAAATAGTGAAAGTAAGTTATATTGTACATGCCAGAAATTCCAAAGTTTACAATGAATTAGGACCAAAAGTTATGCCAAAATAATTGAATGCAATCGTATACAATATTTACACAAATAAGAGAAAACGCTAAAGGCGATATGCTATAGCATTGATCAATCATAACAACAATAATATTCATATCATCTATCAAATTACTCAAAAAATTCAACCTGCCGGATTTCGTTCGGAAAACAAGAAATTAAAAAATGCTATGTGTACGGTCTAATTAACGAAATCTCTAAAATAACTTTTACATTGTTGACCCTTTACAATTTCATGTCTGAACTGTGTATCGTGTAATGTTTCACAAACTCACGCCGACCTCAGGGATCCGTCCCGTAGGTATTCCTGAAGGTCGCATTGTGTGCAAAGTCGCCATTGTATCTAGGAGCTTTTGCTCTGTACCTAGGGAATATTGTAAAGCTAGCGAATAACAACGCATGCCCAAATAAACTCACTTATCACAACGCTTCACAGTGTGTGTTTAAGCCATTTGGACTCAGTGGGCAAGAAAAAGTTAATCGATACGCTAATTTTTAAAAACTCGGCTAAACAAAATACAACGTGATAGTCACCATGTGATCGGAAGATATTATCGACACACGATTTTAGAGATTCCATGTTATGTATAAAGTACAGCGAATGACAAAAGCAGGCATGGGCACGGGGTAATTGCAGTCGCTACGCGGTACCGACCCGACTAAACTATTTGGGTATCCGATTAGCTACCCGGGTGGGTATACGACACTAAGTTTGATTGTCTTTATCGTCGCAATTCCTTCATATTTGCTGTATTTGCGACGTCCAAATTCGGTACCCAAATGTAAATAAGTCTTGTAGGTTGTGATGGTGTCGACATAAAAATTGTTTCTTCCTGCGTACCGTACAATTGTACGTGGTCACAAACACATGGTGGCTATGGAAATAGTGTGAAGAACACCTAAGGTTCAAATGCTGGTCCAGACTGAGCTATGCAGCCATATGTAAGATAAGAAGATTTCGGAAGTAGAAAGGTTAGATAGATAGATATTCATACATTAACGGGATAATTAAAGTCTACGTAGGTTTGTAATAGGAACCCATTCTAGCACCCCATGTCAAATGTTAGCCTAACTCCAAAAACTTCGTACGAAGCCTAATAATTTCACAGTTTGTAATGATTGAGCCTCATTATTTTGCAATACCGCTTTGCCTAGACATAGTTTCCTTAATGATTTTAATACCTCACATTCAGAACTAAATGTCCTGCAGTCTCATCTATTTCGCCACAAAATCTACAATTGTTATTTTGGGTAATTCAATGCAACTCTAGATGTTTGCCAAATTCACCATGTCCTGTAAGGAAAGTGAATTCCAATTCTTCCAAGCGCTCTTCGTTAAGT
>JASANE010009347.1:0-105852 GCA_030248225.1 Trileptium ribeirensis | reverse complement strand
TCTGGCAAACTGCATACATATGTATGGTGGCTACATATATGAACCCCGTATTGCCGAAAGTGTCTGAACATGTTCATCACAAAAAGAAAGGTTGAACCGCAGGTGATTGGTCGGAACGCCGTTCAAATTCTGAATGTGCCGCTCGATCGTATGATCTATGCAAGCCTCGTTGCTTTGGAAATACTGGTTGCAATAAATACAGTGTGGCATTTTAATTTTTCTAAAAATATGACAAAAAATAATAAAATCATGGCCAGATTTACCCAGTTAGTCAAACACTCATAGAACCATCCGAATGACGAATAATGTTTGGTATCACCCTTCAAGCACTCTTATTTACCCGGTTGGTCAAACACTCGTAGAACCATCCGAATGACGAATAATGTTTGGTATCACCCTTCAAGCACTCTTATTTACCCAGTTGGTCAAACACTCATAGAACCACACCAACGACGAATAATGCTTGGTATTACTTAGGCTAAACTCAACGGTGATAATGGTAATCTACGAGGTCAAATTGCATAAAGTTTATTGTTGGATAACAATAGGATAACCCAGTCTGCACCCAGAGCTTTATACAAACCTTACGAGGATGGTTAATTACCACAATTGTCTGGGCTCTGGGACTAGTCCATCTACCTTTATAACGCAGATTGTTAATTTGCAGACTTGTTTGGGAGTGTATAAGCAGGAAGGTGAAATTTATTATTTGGTATCCTAGCACTAACGATTTCAGAATGGAAGATTTCTGTGAATACTTTGAATACAGCTGTGTTTGTAGCAAATTTGAAAGCTTGCTAAGGTGAAAATTTGTTGATTTAAAGTTTGCTTAGACTAGCTATGTGTTCTATGCTTCTTGGTGTCTATAATACAACATCGTTGTACGAACTGGCTTTCCATTTCGTTTAATTGCTACCTTAGTTATACATAGCAGAAATCTGATGCGTGGTTAAGTTGCTTGTTTGGGAGCCAACTGACAGTTGCATCTTAGATGGCAGGTTACCGGCTCGAAGTGTCTACCGTAACACGTTGCCAACAGAGCAGGCAATCGCATCAGTTGGATTGGTACAAGCAACAAAAAAGGGTGGTCATCCTAGCCCTAATCCAGCATACCTAATGCCAGACTCTAAAAAATGCGTTCCGCTATTTTACGTCTCAGGTGGGACGTGAGGATAGAATGACAGATCATCTGGGCACATGGTGCAAAGAAACGACAACCCATCTCTGTATTCTCCATTTGGTAGCATCACCTTTACAATGTGGTGTGTATTTACAATGCAATGTTCTTTTGTTTTTTATACATTATATGGTATAGGCTTGCCTTACAGGACTTGTAATATTTTATAGATTGCTTCTTATAGGTGTGTGCTGCCTTTGTCGGTCAACCAGGTCTGAACAGAAGCAAGGGTGCTCTGTATGTCAGTCAGACGCGGTCAACGCAGAAGCACGTGTGTCCTGCATTGTCGGTCAACCAGGTCTGAACAGAAGCACGGGTGCTCTGTATGTTAGTCAGACGCGGTCAACGCAGAAGCACGTGTGTCCTGCATTGTCGGTCAACCAGGTCTGAACAGAAGCACGGGTGCTCTGTATGTCAGTCAGACGCGGTCAACGCAGAAGCACGTGTGTCCTGCATTGTCAGCCAACATATGTTGACGCAGTGACACTATAAGGAGCAATCTATAAAAGATTGCAAGTCCTGTAAGGCAAGACTCTGCCATAAAATGTCTTTTAGGCCAGACTCAGCCTCTTCAACGTCGTCTTCGTCGTGTGGATCGAAACAAACTTTGATAAAAATTGAGACTGACAGTCTGCTTATATAGTGCTCAAAACGCTCGGGGTGAATTTTTAGCGAAAGTTTAATTTTGGCAAACTTTTGACCTTTTGTTAAAATTTTGAAACATTTTAAGCAAAAGTTCCGTTAAAAATTTAATTTCATGCTTGGTTACCATATTTGATGTTATCACCAAACTAAAATATTTTAATCCACTAGATTATGAAAGCTTTGTGTAACATGGTTTTTTGAAAAACGACAAAATAGGATGATTGGTGAATGAGTTTTAAGTTTAATCATGCATTTAAAATTTTTATATTAAATTTATATGAATCATAAATTTGCATGCAGTTGCTTGTTCAGTTTTGTTAAACATTACACTGGTTCTTGTTGCAATTAGCAATAAAAGCTTTAATAAACGAGATCATTGTAACGGGTAACTATATGAGGTTAGTAAATATATAAGTATATAATTATATTTCTTTTGTAATTCTATTTAATATATTTAAATATTTATATAATTTTTTTGTTATATATTTTATATACATGCAAAAAATGAATATAGATTTAAATCTACAAATTTTATGTTTTAAGTTAATGATTGTTTTTAGACTTAAACACTTAACTCTGTGTAATATTAGTTAACTTTTTATTATAAGTCAAACTAAACGTTTTTACAACAGTTGACGATAAAGGTTAGACTTTTATCTTAAATTTGACAATTTCTTGACGTTGTGTTTGTAGGTTTCATTAACGATGGTTTTGAACTATGATAAAGTTTAGATGCGTTTCACAAACTGTAGACTGCTCTGAGATTCGCTTTATTGTAGAGTTTATGTTGAGATGAACCCATTTCAAGTGCTTATATGGTATCACATGTCCTTATAAAGTAGGAATTGACTAGTGTGTAGTTGTTACTTTGCTAATGCATGACTTCGAAGTACTCTACACAAATTCAGAACGTTTATTTTCAAGGTTTATATATATTTTTACACGTTTTGATTAACTGATGTGTGCTAATACCTCCTGTCATTTTCACCCTAGCCAGAACACAGGTTAGCGCCCCCCACGCTCGGTTAATAATTTTGAACTCATAGTAAGGTAATTCTCTAAATGCGCGGCATCGGGCTCCTGTCGGATATTTGGACCCATGCTCCTGGCGTCAGATAGTGCTGGATCAGTGACTTATTTTTATTTTCACAAATTTTTCGTTATGGTTAAGCTACCTACACCGACATTAACTAGCTAACTTCTCTCAATTTGTCATTCATGTTAACTATTCGTTAACCAGTACGTAGTACCAACAACCGGACAGTTATTAGCTAAGTATCTACTTCGTACATTAGTTCTTGTGCCGTTTAATGTACAAGGTACATTTGTGTGTCCCCGCGGCAGCGTACTTTGTCGGCCAGGGGGTCCGGAGCCCGAAAGCCCCTCTCGACAAGTTTTGTGGCCGGACCCTCTATTATATTTATATATTAGATATATATGAATATGTATATATTATATAATGCGTGGGCGGAGGGGGAGTACTATTATATATTACGTATATATGTATTTAGGGTACTTAATGATTTTTGACAGGTCACGTGACCCAGGGTCAATATTTCTCCTAAAAATTTGACAGGTCATTAATCATCTGCGCCAGAACCGGCATTTTTCCTACTACTCACTTCGCTTGTACATGTAGACATATGTATGAGATACTGCGGTGAGAGCACTGGATTTCTGAAAGGCTTTACTTGCAATCCACTAAGTTCAAAGCATCGCAGTACATAGGCGTAGGCTATGGGTCCTATATATAATTAACAATGTTTCGATTATGCATTAATAGTAAACAATGCTTGACTATTTATAGTGCGCCAGCTGTCCTACATGCAATATATCATTAGGATGGTGTGTGTTCCGTTCAGCAATTTTAAAAAATGTTAATAGATATGAAAATAATATATTGTTTGTTTTTCAGAAGGCTCAGGCTTTTGGCTAAGTATATCGAGGTGTTACAAGCAGATAGCTAATGCCCCTCAGCTTGCGTGTTCCAAACTCTGGATTTGGGGTCATTTCGGTTACCCCAGCCAGCCGGAAAGATACAGTGACAGTTTGAGTGCCATTCGCCCGTGCTCGACGAGCCCGTTCGGAAAATATATATCTGTTTCGGCCACTTTTGTGACAAAAAGTTTTACGATGTTTTGGGTTGCCAATTCTTCCCAAAATTTTTGAAAAAAATTCTATCGTTAAATACAGGGTGTAAGAAGTAACTAGCCACACTTTGTCAATCAATATCTTTTGGCGTAATATTTCGCAATGGTTGTTTATCGCTGTTTTTAATATTTCAGGTTATTATAAATATATACTGTTTATACCATGAGTTCCCCGCGACGATCTCTGCCTGTAAAAATCTGTGTTGTAAAACTTTACTATAAATACGGAAATTGTGCCGGTCTCACGCTAGTGGAAAAATCATTTCGACTCAATACCTCCTACTCGCAAGACGATGGCTGATATTATTTTCCGATTCGAGGACACTGGCAGTGTAGCGGAACGGCTGAGGCCGGGTCGTCCAAAGTCTGCCGCAAGTGGAGACCAGAAGGCTGCATTAAGCGCTTCGGTATCCAGGAGCTCCCAGAAGTCAACTCGAAGGGTTTCCCTCCAGCTGGGTATTCCTCATACTTCGGTTTGGTGCCTTTACAAGGAGCTTAACTTATCTATAATTATACAAAAAACTGGCGAGCTACCTCTGCCCAGTCAACGGATAGTTAGCATCAAACAGTGGGTAGTTACTTCTGAAACACCCTGTATGTAATTTTTATACACATTTATATAATCATTACAACACCATGGATGAACTGAATCGAACGTTACCAAAATCAGCTCATCGTTTAGCGACTTTAGCATTCATAAAATTTAGCATAATTGGCTATAGCGCCTTAGCCGTGAACCAAGTTGACTGATATTAACATTGGTAGCCCAAATTATTTTAAAATTAGCCAAAATGTTTTTTGTAAGCCATTTCGCGGAGTCAGATCCGAATGGTGTTAAAATTTTGACTGTATCTTCAAAACTGATCATTTACGAGTTGCGGCAGGCTAATCCAAAAGACCCGAAAGCCAAAAGTGGAGCACGACACCATATCAAGAAATCGAAGAAATATGAGGTTTGACTCGCGGGACCGATTTTAGTTTGAATACTGCCCAACAATAACGCAGATGTTCACACTTAAAATTTCCTCTAGCGAACCAAAAAGCCACACCGTTCAACGTTGAATAAGAAAAATGACCAGAGAAAATATATATGGAAAAAATGAGGCAATTTTGGTGTTACTGAGCTCAGCTCAACCATGCGGATCAGGAAATATCCTATATTTAGGAGGAATATAACTTTAATAGACTGAAATTATTCCCATTTATATGAAAGCTAACTTCGAAGCCTTAGTCCAAATAGTTGTCCTACAAACCGATTTGGCTGATATTCAAATCACTACAATCAATGTGGTTGAAATACTATATACAATTAAGAGATGCAGATTTTGTCAAATTATTTCGTCGGGCAGAACATACTGCTACTAAATTACCGCTGTATCTATAAATCTGACCATTTTCAGGGCATGGGTTGAACAGAAGGCTTAGCACCTGGAGTACCGCCTATCTACAATTTATGCGGGATTCACGTTATAATGTCCCCACCACTTGGAACTTATGTACCCCACACAATGGCAGGCACACCCTATACTACAGGGTGTCTTAGACACCCTGTGTTTTTAAATAAAGTTTCAAAGCTAGCTAATAGTTTGGCTTATTTCGGAGGGTGTCAACGAACCGTCGTTGCTTTTTCGTTTTGCTGAGTTTCCGCTACCCCGTGGGGTCATTTTACATAGGGCCTACAGGATACTCTAGAAACACCGCATTGGCAAGCATAAAACACCGAAATACTACAATGCCAAAATGAGGTATCTAGGAGTGTGCTCGACACCCTCATATTTTGTTATATGGTGTGGGTGTCCCTGTCTTTACGGTATAGTCTATACTACAGCGAATAAAAGTTCCAACTGTTGGGGCATTTATAACGTGAATCCCGCATTAATCATTTAACGTCCGCTGTCAGCTAGTGAGGATAGGCCATATTGTCATTGGCTATCTGAGTTTGTCGTATGTCTGTTTGCGTGTTCGTTGTATATAATTAGATAGCTTTGCGAGATTCTATATAAAACCGAGCAACAGTTCCTAGATCCCATCGGCGGTTTGTATATGCCGCTTTCACATGTATAGACAACCCGGATTCGATCGCTGTTGCCGGCTTGACTTCGTCAGGCATTGCACTATGCACAAATTAATTTGGGCGTTAGAGGAATAAAACCTCTGCTGTGTACAAAAATGCGTCTCCAAAACTCTGACCATTACAAAATAGCATAAAAAAGATCCTCGCTCGTTCGGAATAAAAACGGAAACGTTTATAGTAATGCACAATACAACAGACGTATATATACATAAATTTCATATGAAATACTAGATTGCAGTAGGCAGCACAATTTTGTCTGTAACTGCATGTAGTTTCATTCAATATCTTCAAGAATACATACGCTGAAAATGATTACAGCTACTAAACAACACTTACACCGGTGACGAAAAGAAAACTCTAAATGACAGCTTTTAAGTATTGCACAGCCCATCACAGATGTTGACGTAAAATTGTTCCTTCTCATAATATTTCGTCACCAAGAAGATATTAAACAAGAAAATACCAAATATTATTGCTAGGAATGTTAAACTGAGGAAATAAAGACGCCATGAAACTCTTTTTCTTGCGGAAAATTATTTATGAACTCTTAAAATTATATAGCGAACTATTAATTCTCAATAGTAAGAACTGAAATCGTACACATCAATATATTAAATCCAAGATTGCAGCATTAAATTTCTAGCACAGTCAATCTACTGGAATTTCAATTTCCAGAATGCCACTAAAGGTAAATTGTCGAGGTATGAATTAAGTCAATCACTTCGAGAAACTCAACTACTGCCTATTAACATAGTGGAACATACAAGTTTATAAATAGTAATGTTATCTTTTATTTGTTACCACAAACATAATTTTAGGATAATTTCATTTATTCATGGTGCATTCAACGATCGTAATGCAATTTCGATACGCTTTTTGTCGCCAATGGCCAGTGGAAGGTTATCGAATTCCGATGGAGTCAAAGATAACAGAACTGCAGAGTCGAGCAAATTTTCGTTAATCAACGTGTTCACTGCTGCTGACGAACATTCGGTTGCCAATAGGAGCTGTTTGAATGGTTCGCCACGTACATGATTAGACATCGGCTTCTGACGAGTCGATCCTTGACCACCATATCCGATGTCAGAATCCAGAGCCCCACCACGCCCATTCTGCATCCCTAATATTTAAAGCAAACATTGTTTTAATTTAACTGTACATATTGACCGCCTAAATTTATTGCGTGGTCTACATATAAAGATATACATCGCTATTCACAAATATTTCGTGAAACACATAATAAAGTAGCTCAGTTAAATTCGAAATGTAATATTTTAACAAACGACGATTAAAAATTACACACTGCATAACTGCACTGTCACAGTGGATTTATCTTACGTATTGAAGGCTTAGTTTCTGGTTTTAGTTTAGCCAAGACTATGTAAAGGCGAAAAATATGACAAGGATGCGAGCACATTGCACATGCTCTGCTCTGTTCAGATTCACTCTATGGTGTTGCTAGGTTTCCGGAATAGTGGGGTTACAGGGAAAACATACTTGTCCCTGGGTGACCCTTGTGGCTGACCACCTCCAAAACCGACCCACTAACTTGTCCAACTTAAATTTCTAGATTTTTGATAGATAGCAATAATCAACATCTCAATATTAATAATACTACATAGTTGATGGAAAACTACCCAGCCAAACAGAAGTGCGATTGTAATAGAAATAGAAACTGATTGAATCTCGTTTAATTCCATCAATCTAAATCGATATTGAACGAAAAATATTATTTACTTGATTCATTATTAATTTAAATTAATCGATTATTCTGCACTAGTATCCAGCTGTGACTGTAAAGAACAGCACAAAGCTTCATGCCATCACTATGTAGAACTGTCGCACATGGTTCTGAACCAACGCCAAGCTTTGGGAGGCGGTTACCGTCGCTTCACAGCGAACATGTCCCCACTAAAATTTTTTCACTGAATCCTCATTTTTGCGATGGGTCCAAATTTTAAATTTTTGCAAAAGTTCAAAAAATCCATTATTTTTTTATTTGGGTGCGATAGGGTGGTAGCAGCAAGCAGGATCTCGCATTCAATGAAGATAACGTGTTATACTACGTTTTGAGTTGATTGATCTAGTTCGGGCATCCTGGAGATGCAATGAAATTATTTAACACAGCATATGATTGAAATTGGACTGTATGTAAATTTACTACTACACTGCAACCACTATGCGTACTCTCACCGCGGCCAATGTTTACACTCAGAGGGTAGCTAGAAGAGTATTAGTCGTTTGTACATTGTAATTCTATATACCCAAATAGTAGTTCCTCTGTTTCCACCTTGTCCGTCAAATTAAACGCGATTCACTGTTAACTAAATGGTTCACTCCACAGACGGTTTTATTGTAGCCAGCAGTAGCGATTCAATGGCCATGTAAACGATGGACGATAATCTTAATTATAATGTATATAATATATCAATATTGCACTTAAAAAATTTGTTGCTCGTTTTGGTGTTAGTGTGCCATGAAAAGAAACGTCATGCATGAAAATAACATAAGTCGAACGGTTAAATTTATCTAATTAGTCAGTTCCTTCTAAATCACATGTGGAACGCTATGATCCAAATAACGGTGGGGCCAGTCGGCAGGCATAAACCGGTCCTGTTGCATCACTAGGCCTGACACCTAATCACTGCCTACTGATAAATAGGTGTTACGTGCTACTGAGAAGTTTTTGACCGTGCCGCCCTGACAGTTCAGCATCGTGATATTAACTGTCTTAGGTACCAAAAGATAACATATATGTAAAATGTAAATGTATTGTAGGGCTGTTTCATCGCGTTTTATCGTCTGTAACATTAGTTATTCAAGGTGCGCAGTGCAACTACTGACCCATAACGAAATGAAATTAATAATTTACACAAAAAACCCGATTCCAATATAGCAATCAATAGTGCTACTTTGAAGCAGTCATTTTTATAAACTCGAAAGATGAACACAGTTAGGGTATGTAAAGGCGTAACTTACCAGATGTAAGACCGGATCCAGGAGCTGCATACATACTACTGTACGGAACTGACCCAGAACTTGTTCCAATAGAACTAAACAATTTTAAGAATAGTTAAATTCCCCATTACATGAATTGGAATTTTCTCACAATGGTGTTTCACTATGCAAATTTTTAACATATAACTCGTCATCTGGTTGATTGACTTTCGCCAAACTTTGTTTATGTGACATGTAAACTGCCTCTGGTTGTATAGGCAGCTTATGTTTGCGTTATGTACGCCACAGAATACTTGCCCGAAATCCCACAAAACCGAGATCGGTGTAACACTTTACAATAACTCTGATCATTGAGTTTTAGTGAGATCTCTTAGATTCCTGATTAAACGATGGATACATACAACTGTAATCACTTCATAAATAAGTATTTTGCAAAACATATCCCAATATCCCGAAGAAAACATGTATTTGTTGTATTTGTCTGGATAAACTGTGTGCTCTCGATGCATTCCACCCAACTGTGCAATTTAATAACGGGGTCGAAGTATGTTAATCACCCAAGCATTTTCAATATGTCCTATGTTTGGCGTGGTACTTTGTTTTGGCAATAAATTAAAAATTATAAAAATTAGTGAATCTACTTAACAGCCAGTCCAAGCCGTGCAATTTATCCAACTTTAATACTCCCAAAATAATTTATATATACACAAGTAAACTAGAATTATTTCTGATAATTTTTAGTTTCGGACTGGATGCTTTCAAAATTATATTTATAGATATGGCGCAATGGCCTTTGTGACTAATGTGGAAACCTTGTTTGGTTACAAAGTTCAATTTATTTTAATAATTTGACTGCAACTTCAGAAGTTTCCTTAAAGTGACTCACTCATTTTCAGCCAACGTTTTCCCTTAAGCATCGCACATTCATGTTGTTTTGTATATCTGCACCAGATACACGCAGTAAATTTTAATCATTTGAATCAAATATTTGGCCCTAATCACTGGTGACTACACTTGAGCAAGCAGATGACTTTGGTCAAATTACGGTTCCAGCACGCAACGATTGTTGTGTCTGCTGGGAAAACGATGTTCCCCGATTCATGACCCTTACAAAATTGTTGGCTCCCCGGTTCAACGCCCCTTGGCATTTTTTGTTTCCGTTCGGCAAAAACACCCCCAAACGGCACAAAATTTGTACTAATGTTCCGTCTTGAACCTAAAAATTTCGTCGATTTTGTAAAAATATGCTTGAAAATAGCTTTTTTCTCCATCAAATGCGTGGTAGAAGCGTTTTTGACATGACTTTTATCCGCTTCTATAAGCAAAGTTGTCAATGGCAAAATAGGGCTTCGTTTGGTTCCGAACAGCCCCCACCCGGTTCACGCCCAGTGGCACAACCTTCAACGAATGGAGAGCCCACTAATATGTATAGCAATACAAAATTTCACCCGTAAGGATTGCCGGAAACCGCTGCACCAGCTGCTCCTGATACAAGCTTCCCACTTCGTACTTCACGAGCCAAGCGGTCGCGTTCAATTTGAAGCTGAAGCTTGGACATTTCGTCTTTGCTTAATCCTTTGTGACAATCAACGACTGCTCCGTTTATTTCATGCGTGCCATGTACTAAAATTTAAAAATACGACATACATATTACGAATCGTGCAATAGTATAAATTCAGCCCTTACAGTTTCCAATTTCCTTTATTAGTACTGGGTATGTTACAAGTGTTATATCTGCAGTTCTGTATGCACAATCGTATTATTACATAGAAGATTATGAATACTGTTGGCTGAAACCCTGAATCAAGTTTGTTTTAATAAGTGGTCACGTCCACATGAAGTATCACCTTTTGGAAAAGAAAGCAGTTACTCGCGCAAAGAGGAGTAAAAGAGCGGATGCGACTAGTGGGTATTTAAACAATCCAAACTGACCATCCTGAGCTAATTTCAAATTCCCAGAATATGTTTGAAGTACAGCCCGAGGTACAAAAAATAACCTACATATAACTTGATCGACTGCGTCATAATCATCAAACGTTACAAATGCAAATCCTCCATGGCCCGTTCCACCATCAGAACGTGGTTTCAAATTCACGCTCAAGATATTGCCAAACTGAGAAAAGTATTCGCTGAAATAATATAAATAACGATATGATAGCAATTAATATTGGTGACATCATGTAAATAAACCAACATCAAAGAATAAGATGAAGCCTGAATATAATATAGCCAACAATATTAGGTACACTACGTCTGTTTGCTCTTTTTTTGAAACATACCACTCTAAGTTGTTCTTTATTCTAACGATATAACGTATTGTCCGTCAGTGTTACCTGGGCCAGATCAATAAACACAAATTTCTATACAATAATGTCTTCAGTAGTTCGGTACACGGCATCAAAAATGTGTTATATAGACATGTTTAGGTATGCTGAACACAATTATTTTACTATCTAGCGTTCAGCATGCATATTTCATACTTTTTATGGGTTTTCAATGTGTTTAGGATAAAGGAATAAGAATTCTAACATATACTCTGTCTTCAGTTGTTTGGTTACATTTTGTGTACAGGTCATCAAGCATTTTCTACATAGGTTTGCGGGTAGGCTGAATACGATGGTTTGGTTATCTAGAGACCAGCACAAATACTTGATGCGCTGTCAATTGTTTTCTGATGAGTTTAATGGTCAACCAGGTTCTAAGATTTTCTATGGATTCAGGATTCAACAGCTTTTAATGTGGTATGTAGATACATCAAAAACTGCTTGTTACAGGTGATTGAACAAAATGATAACTTAAAAATGAAACCACACTCGCTCCGTTTCACCTTCACTCGCGAGTTACTACTCACTAAACTATTGGTGCTAGTGTAGACTACAAGTGTCCATTCTGCAAACATACATCCGCTTACTATAATGATCAAGTTCGTCCCACTCGATTGAAATAAAATGGATGACCATATTGTACTTCAGCTATCATTTTAACCTAAACGTGCTATATCTCTATAGTGTTAATCTCTATGTAGGGTTTGGACTTTTGGCCCCAATTAACAGATTTTGGAAAATAAACGCCAGTGATGCATGAAACTTAACTGAAAACCTAACAAAGGTTTCTAACACGATGAACGCTGACACAAGGTGCTTGATGCAGCCTCCAGGGTATGATTCTAGATGTGATCTTTCTTATTGACTGTAATCATATCTGGCCGTCCATAATGGAGGTGGTGGTTATGCCACCCAATGTTCAGAAACCCACCCTTACAAGTTCAGATATCCCCCGTGCTTCCCACCCAAGCTCGAATTTCTTAACTCAAAAATTTGCACTCAGGTTAGAAATATTAGTAAAGTTTAAAATTCCGGGATAGGCAATATGTGTCTGAAATACTTAAATGCTGATATTTATGGATCGCATTAACATCCCGCTTACGCAAACAAGGGACATAGAAAATTCAAGCTCCCACAAGTTTGTGCGATCCCTCCCTGGTTTATTCTCCACCATCTCGGACCCGCCCCCGTAAGTATTAGGGCCCTGTGATATTTTTCGGTATCATAAGTGAAACCGAAAATTTGATGGAAATTTTTTTCCGTTTTTGTTGCATTTTTACAATGTTTTGAAAGCATGACAAAAAGTATTTTGTTTTCGATATTTAGAAAAATTCTACAAAACTATTCACAGCCGAACGATATACATGCGTGTGACTTACAAATATCCACAGATTACATATACCCTTAACAAGAAATATAGTTCAATTTAAACTGTAAATCATTGTTATCTTGCTTTAGTTTATTAGCAATTTATATTTGAAATAAAAAATTGACAAACGTATTAACACTGTTAGTAAAGAAAACAAAAACCAAATCCAACCGAATGTTTTCCTGGTTATGTTGCACTTTAAGGCCACCAACAAACAACTTAGTGACAGTGAACATATTTTTCCCGTCTTCGCGTGGTAAGACACGTTTTGTTTCAACAGTTTTTTCATCAATTGTGTGCGGTCGGGACTGCATGCACCGCTGGGTACCGAGAGCATCGGCGAACTTAACATATCCAAAGCCGCGTTTCTTTCCTGTCGATTTATCCGTTGCAATTTGGCAATTAATAATCTTAAAACAAAAGTAAAAAATACACAACGCGTTAGTAAATAAATACATACATGAGTAACAAATTCGAGTATTGCAAAACTTTATACTGTCACTAACACCAAATATTATGACTACCATTAACAGTCTAAAGCAACTGTTGAAATTAATAAAACTCTGAAATAGACAGACGTTATCAGTGCACGTGGTTGTAGAAATCACAAGTAGACAGCATCTTCCTAATAAAATAGTTAACGCACTGTCGTTATGTGTGTAAAATATCGAAATTATCCATTACGGCAAAACTGGATTTCAGTATAAACGTC
Source organism: Trileptium ribeirensis (assembly GCA_030248225.1). Lineage (NCBI taxonomy): Eukaryota > Metazoa > Nematoda > Enoplea > Enoplida > Thoracostomopsidae > Trileptium > Trileptium ribeirensis. The sequence continues at coordinate 92,443 of JASANE010009347.1, read as the reverse complement.
GATGTATATCATAGACATATACAATTGCACTTCTGTTCGATGTACTTTTGTCGAAAAAACAACCGAGATACTTGAATTGGTAGGTTTAATTTTACGGACGATGTAGCAATAACGACAACTTCCACAGCAATTATTTGAATTTATTCTGAGTGCAATGAGTGAAAAAAGCTAAGCGAAAAATTTCTACTAGCCGTGTAGTACAATGTCTGTCATTGAGGGTTCTAGGGCGACACTTCATAACTCAACTTTCAAAAGCTTGAAGGCTTGTTGTGGCCTTTAGCTGGACGCAACGGCCGATTCTAACATCTTCCACGATCCTAAAAATCGGGACAAATGGGCTCGGGTAGTTTCCCGAAAAATCACATTATTTTGTATCTTCGACAATGAATAAGTATTTTGTAGAGCAAATAAGCCTCAATATGATCGTATATAATGTTTTGCGACATTGTTTTTAGGATAAAGGGTAAAAACAGGTTTTTAAGTGAGCCCATGAGATCCAAAATATCTCCGTAACTGCTCGAAATATATGGCTGTTATTGGTCTTATTTTGAAGAGTACAATCTTCTATGTAGCTCAGGCTTCCCAAAATTCCTAGAAATTACCAGTTAAGTGGGAAAACGGGCGGAGAGAAGTTCTCCCAGGTCAAATTGGGAGACCCCAGCTGAACTGGGATGACTGAAAATGCGGAAATAGGATAAATAACAACTTATCTGATGCAAAGACTTAATGATGCACAACGGTGAAACCCCACTGACTAACGGCAATTTTAGTAATTTTGAGCCACACACCACTAAAAAATCCACAAGGAAAAACTAGCCTAATTTTTGCTTCTCAGAAAAAATATGGCTTATTTTAGTGTGTAGAAATGTACCTGGAGGAGTCAGAACTGGATAAAGTCAAAAATACCATCCTCCGTGGTAAAGCCGGTAGCTGCCTACTGGAATTCCCAAAAAGGAAATAAGCGGTTATATCATCAACTATTTAAGCAAGATGGCTGATATTGTTCCCATTTTGTAAGTTGATGCTTATATGTCTCCTTAAATTACATATTGAATAAACAGAATTCAAGAATTCACCACCTTTGCGATAAGACAAGCTACTAGTATTACGATTGCAATACAAACCAGTAAAGAAACAAATCCAGAAAATAAACGGATATAAAAAGTTTATTATATTAAACGGATATAAAAACACTGAATTTTGAAAATCATTGATTTCAACACCACCAACTTGGACCGGTGAGTAGCATTTCATACGATCTCGCGCAATCTGATGCCCTTTGGTTTAAACCACACACCCCCGGTTCAAATCCCAAGGCAAAATTTTCAGAGAATTATAGAGGAAGTATATGAAACGAAGGACAAACAAAAACTTAAGCCATATTCACAACGATGCGGTGGAAAGTAAACCAAGATTATGTAGTAACACCAAAAATAAACCAGGTTAATGGAAAACTAGGTTCTGTTTTCAGCAAGTCAAGGACTCGATCCTTTAAATGCAGCCGAACATTCCAAAAGTCCAGAGGGTTGAATTCGCCATAAAACCCTAGCGTTCGATTGTTCTTCGTTACAATTAGTTAAAACGGTAGGGTTTGTAGACATGAATTTTCCAATAAAAACAGATACAAAACTTGTTTGTGCATAGTACTATCCCACCAAAACCGGTATTACAATACTAATAAGTGTCGGAAGCGATGGCACTGACCGTTGTTTAAGGCAGCGTGACAAAGGATTACTAATACTATTATTTCGCATGTTCGCGATAAAATACCGGAAACATTAATAGTAAAACAAAGCACGACCTTCTAAAAGATACTCAATGCATTTATACATAAAACGAACACGATTACACACTATTGTAAAAAGACGTAATAACATTGTAAAATGCAATTATGAGACAATCAGAGTAAGGTGGATAAGACACTGCGACCCCCAAGCTATCTGAGAAAAATCACCTCAGGTATACCTGGCTTCTCGGATTAAAGTGGCCCAAGAGGTATTATTCTGGCCCCTGTGTACGGGAACAAAAACATATGAATAAATAAACATCAACAACATTATTTCCTTAACATCTCAGGCGTAGCTAATCGTGTAATATTCATCAAACTTCGACCCGAATACTGAGCTCAGTTAACTACACATGAATGCAAAAAATTGGCAAAAACTTTAAACATATTTTAACAGTTGCATGCAGTGGGATATATACATAGTTCAAGAAATACCAAATCTCATGAAATTGTACTTCACAAACATAAGACAAAATAAATTACATCTCCAAACTGAGAATAGAATGCGGTCATCGATTCTTGTGTTGTATGCACTGCCAAACCACCAACAAACAAATTATTCGCCTGCTCAGCTTCATTCTAAAAATCATGAACACAATAATTGCACAGCTACGTTTTGGTTGACACAGGACCAACTTTGCTGCTCACAGTTAGCATGTAACAGAATACTTTCGTTAATTCCCTTAAGTATCATTATTGCCAAAAACACACATCCATGAATAGCGCAACACTGTTTCCTAATCATTACCGTAATGGAAATCTAGTTCTTTGCGTTAAATTCCAATTTTGTCACTGGCCATAGTAGGACCTTGAAATCTTGCTAAAAGCAACATAAAAGTTGAAAATCTGGTTAAAAATTAGGACGACCAATAATAAAACGACGCTAGCTGAAACAACTAGATGGGTTTGCTAAGTGACGGAATAACAGGATTCATAGAACGAATACAAAGACTCGGGGCATCTTTGCTATCAATGTAGAATATTAATTAACTAAGCACCAAATATTAAATATAACCATAACGAATATGTTCACGATCACGATCTCGAAAAATCACCATAAAAGATAATATTCACTGCCAAATCAAACTAAACATGACATTATAGAACAAAAACATTAATCCACAGAACGATGAGTCCGTGTGACGCGTAATAATTTAAAATTCATTATAATTATATATTGTTTCGTATAAGTGAAACATAAAACTTAACGGGATTAATTACCAATGCATTTTATGAAAACAAAACTGCCAGTTCAATCAGCATAAACTGTTTTATACAAGAAATAATGTTACACAAAGAATTTCCACTTGCGACCAAATCGTGTTTAACATATTCGTAAATCGTAAGTAATGTTTCGGAAGATTAGTTACAATCGATGCTGCATGTTCAGAAACACTAACACAAAAAAGACCTGAGTTAACCAGCATTCAAGTACGTAATAGCATTCAAGACAAGTTTAAGTAAAAGCTGTTGTACGTAAAGTCTCGTCGTCTCAATGCAAGAAGCTACATAGATACTTTTTTATATTTTCAATCGTTGCGCCAAATTAATTTATTAGATTTTGCAATAATATATCTTATTGCAGAATGATGTGAACTTTAATGTCTTATGTTTGAGGCATGGCATATTTAATGACGATGCCGCTACAAAAACAGATTCATAATGTGACAAACTGTGTTCTTCAAAAAGCAATCATCAGGCATCATGATTACAAAAACTTTTAATCTTAATTACTAAAGCGAAGAGCTCTTTAAACAGCATAATGCGGCTTTGTCTTAAGTTCTGGTAAAGCTAGCTATGAATGCTGTTTATGGAAAACAATCCCTCAGCAAACGAAACTCTTGAAGTAAACTAAAGATGTGATAAATTTAAGGTCTTAAGTCAGGATACACCCTTTACGTTTGTGCTCACGAAATGAAATATGATGGTGATGCTCTGCAGTGGTTAAAACGAGTTCATAAAAAGCATTGCAAAATCGATAGGCGAAAATTGGAACTTGAACACACAAACTCTATCGTGGTAGCCCAGGCCACTACACTATTCAGATAAGTTTTCAGGCTGAAGTTTAGGCACAGTGGCGAGCCCGCCGCTATCATCCTTTTTGAATCACGACTGATAGCGTAATCACTGTATATTATTGTTGGGTTCAATGCTTAAAAAATTAAAATGGTAACACCCAAGCATGTTCATTTACTACAGTCAAGCATTGTATTTATAGTTGAGAAAAGTCAACAGTAAATCCAACATGAGGTTAAATAAACATCTTTAGCAATAACGTAGACAAAAGTTATGTTTAGGAATAACGACAAAAATGTAACTCACAAATTTTGAACTCCTCGCTCCTTTCTCGACACGCTTCACTTCGACAACCTTGCCGTCGATGACATGGTCTTTGAATTCAAGAGCCGAACTGACACCGGACCGTTCAGTGAACGTTACAATTGCAAAACCACGTGGTCGCCCTGATGAATCTGTACGAATGGAACCCTCGACAATCTAAGTATACAAACGTTAATCAGTGTGACTGACAAAAGAGTTTCCTGAAACAGCGCAGCATTTTTTGCGCAAAAAATTCCTCAATATTATGCCTAACCCTTCAGCAGATAGTTGAACTTTTGCAATTTTTTGTTCGACGCCTAATGTAATGCAGTTGTATACCTAGCGTCGTACTATACTGCTCCTATGATTTGCTCAATCCTCACACAGTCGACTCGAATTGGAGACTTTTCATTGTAGGGAGTTGGGATCACACATTTTTCGTCATAACCATTGCCAGAGATATGGGACTAGAATCCTCTCAGTGCGACCTACAAGTTTATTGCTATGTATTTTTGTCAGAGCATACGTTTTCGACCTATAAGTTAAAGTTTGATAATTACATACAAAATGTGAAGTTTTCACAGTTTTGACAAACCAAGATTCCCGCTTGTTGGAGGTGAACAACGGGCTCATAACACTAATTAATCAGTTAACCTACACATTGGTTTTGTTATTTTAAACCGACATTGGATATGTCTATATTAGTATGCTTGTGCAAGGGCTAAATTTCCTAAATTATGCCATCCAAAATAGTCAAATTTTGCCACATTTGCAAAGTTGACGAAGGATTACAATAGGTTTTCGAGGCTGCTGGATATAATTAAAGTAGTTTTTGGGTGGTATGCATCAATGCAAGCGCTAGAAGCCTAGAGCATAAAAATGACTCTTCAAAAGATTTGTCATAAAATTTGTTATTTACATGTAAATTTCAAGTCTCCGAACTTTCCAGAAATAAAGGCTGGATGGTCCAAACCTCGGAAATTATAGCCGGGGCCTGAGCCAGGGGCCCCTGGCTCACCTGCCGGGGGAGGTGTTGAATTTTGCCGTGGGGCCAATGTTTTTGCCGGATGTTGTCGTGTTTAGACGTTTATTTTTCCCAACAAAGAGCTTCGAGCGGGAGGGGGCGGGGGGCGGGCGGTAAGAGCCGGCGGTAGCTCCGTTTTGCCGGGGGGGCAGCCGAAAATGCCGGCCCCCACTTTGGACTATCCATAAAGGGTCCCAATAATAATTAGCAAGGATATCTGTGTATGAGAAGGCGGTTCTGTATCCCCAGCGATATCGGTATGTCAAATAATTCCGATATCCTGACGTCTCATCCTCATGCATACAGCACTCCACTGATTCGAGTAGTCACTGTTTACAAATATGTTTTGATTAGCTATTACTTATGGGAAGCGATTTTGGCGTTGATTCCATATAAAATTACTTTATGCAGTCATTTTTAGTGCATGTATTACTGTACGGGCAAAATTGCACCAGCACACGTGAACGCCAGAAAATGAGCACGCACGAAAAAATACATGTGTCGAAACGTGTTTGCGTGAGCGTGCGGGTTATCACATCTGCGCGCATGTGCGTACAAAGGCATTTCCATGTGTGTGCGTTTAAACGCACAGGCACACAATTTAAGTACATTTTGGTCTGAACCCAGCTGTAACGAACGATATTTCAAAAATTCGTAATTTTGGGCGTTAAGGAAGCTCTCACATTTTTTTATATTTTTAATTTGCACTTAATTTTTATCGATTATCTATAATTGAGAACTAGGCTCTTGATGTTACAGTTTGTAATATACAACAGCGGTTTAAATACGTGAAACCTACAGTGTCATGGTTATAAATGTGCTCATAATATCCACCTAAGTGGTCGTGGAAACAGTGGTTAGGGCGCAGGTCTCACAATCATGAGGCCGCATGATCGAGCCCTGCTGTGCGCATAATCTTCTTGGGCAGGCCGAAATGCTCCAGGGTACCCACCTGTAAAATGGGTACAATGGTTTCCTCGGAAGGTAAACAAAGCTTCCTTGTTGGAACTGGCATCCCTTCACGGGTTGTGCTTTGGCAGAAGCCACGAAACCACATCAGCAACCACATCCTAAGCAAAGCTTGGGCACCTTTAATACATTTTTGACATCAACCTTAACTTGGCCAGTCGCGCTTCCCGACCACGGTTACATCATTTTGGGTATTTTCGTTTTAACGATTTTTGTACTTTGAGTTATATCTTGCGACCTAAGAGAAATTCCAAAATCTGCTACGAGAAGTGTCGAGGAATATGTAGTAACTTGAACAAAAGTGTAACCAAATTATTTTGAAAATCAAGGAATCAGACTGATTTTGGAAATGGCACCCTGTATGGGATTCAGAGAGGATATCACGTTTCCTGAAAATTTCTCGCCAAATTTCATCTTTTTGTTAGAATTTCAGTATTTAGACCCGACTCTTTGAACTAAATTTGCAAAGCATCGCAGCCATGCCTCCATTTAACATTCAGTGGTTCTCTAGCACCTTCTCTCAATCCCCACTATAATCCATATTTCACTTCACGTGCGATGAATTATTATTAACCATAAACCAAAATGGTGTTTAGTATAAACAAAATACTGCTATGCTTTAATCGTTGACCTAACGTAGCTTAAGCTGCAAATAGTGATGTAGATATGTATAATCCAAAAATGTGTTTCTTTTATATCAAATCCGCAATACATCATAAAATAGGGCTGCAACAGTAAATGGCAAAGTCTAACATGCAGTGTTTGAAGCCTAAATAAAAGTTAGAATATTTAGGTAAATGGTAGTGCACATCCGAAATGTCCAATATATCTCACAAACCGCTGGATATCGGGATATAGTAAAGCGTATAAATTCTCATGGTTTTGATATGTCAACAAATTGCACTCAGCATTGACATTAAAATATTGTCGGTACACTATTGCTATCGTGTAACTTCAAAGAGAATTTAGCAAGCTGAATTTGGAACCTTGCATTTTTCAGTAAGTACATAATTAGCCTGAACCATTTAGTCTATTAAATTAATACAATCCATTCTTCACTAAATTTCTTATGAGTTAATGCAAACTGTTAAAGGCACCTACTACTATCATCACAGTCTCAAATGGCTCGCACATGCCACGCAGCAGCAGGACTAGATAACTGTTGAAACAAATCAAAAGGAATAAAATATATTAATATTACGTCAATGCAGTTTCGTGGATCAACAGTTGACCAAAATGCTGCCTCACGCACCTATGCTACAAAACCGTCCATCAATATGATGCTAATAAGAAGGCCAAAGTGTTTTTTCTTTATCAAGGTGCGCATTTAGAAATAATCAGATCTATTAAACAAAGTTCATATTTTTAATGCTTATCTCTCCAGATATATGTTGATATATACAGGAATTTCGGTCCCGGAAAAAAGCATTCTGGTTGCGGTTAAGGCAAAAACCATATCGGAATCGGAATTCTGGCTGCGACGTTTTATAATTTTTTTTTACAAATGGGTGCTGCTCGATGTAATTCGTGTCATTATAACATAGGTTTGCAGAAATAAAGATACTCGGAATCATGTTACACTGTTCCATGTTAAAGTTCAAAAGTCCGACTTAAATATTAAAGCAACCAACCCTGCTACTCATTTTAGATAAATAAGCGCAATTTTAGCATATAGCGCAACGACAAGCAACTACTGCATTCAACAGCCAACTAACGTAATTTCTTTAATATTTGGTAATGTTCATCAATTTCTACAGGGTTTAACATGGGGACATCAAAAAAGGTATATATATATATTTAACATTATTTACATTTTTCAGTATCATTAGTTGTGCGTAAAAGTTTCGTAAAAGTGGTTTTGATAAAAAAGGATATCTGGAAAATTGCAAACAATTTTTACCGGAATATTCGGATTCCGGTGTGATTTTGCCTTTGCCATATATAACCTGAACAAGAATTTAACGGGAACTGGAATCGGAATTCAGGTTGTTCCCTGGTTGTTCAATATGTGCACTGTAGTAGACCGCGGACTAAGCTGCGCCCAATCCGTGGTCTACTCTAGTAGAAATTTTTACGTTACGGACAACAGACTGTAGTAAATAGCAGGCCCATTCCAATAGCCAGGCCATTTTCCCCCAGGCTACCTGGGGCAAAACCGCACACTCAGGTCAACTGAGGGTTTCATAAATGCATTTCTTCGTGTTTTTCATGTATTTACAACATGTATATCGTTGTTTTTGTTGCATATTTGTTATATAAGTATTCAAAAAGCGTATTTCTGCAGGCCGCACTTAATTTTACTTAGAATTTTGTCATAAACTGTAGAAAGATAAGGTGCAGTATTGAGTTTTGTTATAAACATTTTTGTTACGATGATAATTTTTGCGTCACCTTGAAATACCTAAAGGGTGTTGGGGGAAGTTAAAACTTACCTGGGGGAGCCAATTAAATCCTGATGGATGGGAGCTGGAAAATCCTTATACGCCGTCTCCCTTTTGAAAGGACAGATGTGAAACAAAAACTACTACACATATTTGAAAAGAAGGAAAAACACGATAAAAATGCAATATTATAAGGCCCTAGTTGACCTGGAAGACACGGTTTTCCACCAACTAAGCAAGGGCAAAATTCCCATCAGGTTGGAGCTGCGGGCCTGACTCAAACCCCCTACAGGCTAAATTTTGGTCCTGTATAGAGGCCATGTATGCCTCGTTTTACCCAGCTATTTTAGTCATCATTTATTTCAAGTCATGCTATATCTCTCTTTTTCTTTGGATTACATACATGGACCATTACTACATTTTATATTAGGAAGAATAATTAATCCCAAAATTTACTAAAATTGTACATCAAATTCATGGGAGATAAAAACTTTCTAGGGAACAAAGTAAAAAATTTAACGGATCAAATTCTCCAGGGAGCCACGGCCAGGGTCAGTTCCCAATAACGAAAAACCCCCACTGCGGTGAACCAACCGCAGACTACCAGACATATTGTGCCGCAAACTTTTTCTCGCAATACTTATTTATGACACAAAGTGAAATCGATTAGTTATTACTAAAATATTACCGAGCCAAATTGTGAAAAGTACTGTTTGAGCGTTTCGTCTGTTGTTCCAACCGCCAAACCTCCAACGAAAATTTTGCAATCGTCGGCCACTTTTAAAAATGGCTTAACGTCAATTTTTTGGCCGACAAGGTAGTGGGGACGAGCAGCCAATATTCGTTCGACCGCATTTTTCGTAGCCATATCGATAAATCCATATCCTAAACATTGGCCTGCAGCGTTCAAGCGAATGTTCACAGTGGCCACCTAAAGATTAAATAATAATCGCAAGCAATAATTACTCACTCAGTTTTCAAGTGTTGGCTATGATCAGCGTCTCGGAACCATATTAAAGAATAGTAGTTCCTAACATGAAAAAAATATTTTTGCTTGAAAGTCGGGCAGCATTTACACATGCCAAAAAATATGCCACTCAAACGGGAAAAATCGGATATCTAAACAATGCTGTGCTTAAATGAAAATATGTACACCATGAACAATGTGAAATATATCTGCCTGTCCACAGAGATTCAAAACTGAACGGTGGGGGGGCGAACGAACCTGATTTCAAATATCCAATTTAGTACAATTTTTGAAGCATTCTATAAGACTAATCTCTACACCTCTGCGTTAATTCCATCTCGAGGCATCTACATTATGCTAAAGTTTGATGCAATTAATAGTATTCCTTGGAAATAATAATATTCAATTACTTTCCATTAAGCATTAATGTATATGTAATATACGGGATGCTGCTCCACCATGAAACTTCTAAACGTAGTGCCCTTACGATACCGCTATCGTAATCTCAAAGGTGTTCCATTTTTTAATTTTCGACAATTTTCCACGATGAAGCCCAAGAAACTATGGTGCTTCGTAAATCGCTGGAGCGCTTGGCGGGAATTGTTCGGATTCCACCGGATTGGTTGCTTACGTCGTTTAAGTGGTACTACCGATTAGGTACCCAGGGATGTTAGCTCCGTCACCTGTTCACAGGACAAAGAGCCCAAGCCGCTATACCATTTCTAGTCTCACTTGGCAGTATATTTGATTCAAACAGAAAACACATCGTTGGGTTCATTTTATTTCCATTTTGGTTTAGCTACAGTGGTCGTATCAGGGTCCGACAGTTCCTGGATGCTCAATGTCAGAAAATTTAACATTTACTCTTTCAATCGTTATTATCGACTAGCGGTGTAGGGTCTTATGGATTAGGACTGTGTTTTAGCCATGTACACCATTCAATCGAACAGACGGTCATGCGCGGTAATATTGACAAGCTAAACACACTGAGGCTTTCGACGTCAGGCCTGAACGCGGTTCGTTCAACGACGATTTCAAACCCCATAAGACTTATCACTACATGTTTATCATCAACGAACGCGGGGATAAAATTACGCATTTTTAAACGTTTATTGGTAAGCGCATCAAGCACATAACAGGACAAGGGGCAATACAACAACGATTATCAGTGCACCAGTACGGAAATCAATAATTATCCAGACGTCCAAATGTCAAACGCCTTCCTTAACGAATATACATAGATGGATAGATGAAAGACTTGGGCATAACACATAAAACAGTGTGCGCGCAGACTCATAATACTCGTCCCATTGCGCCGCCCAAACCCAAAGATGATCAAATGTCACATCCAACCCTCAGAATGAACCAGACCAGTTTGATTATATCCAATTTTGGGGCAAAATTAATATCAATAGCATTTTTTCCAGATGCCCTTGTTGCGTAATTCGTAGAACTCCCTGCATTCCAAAGTAAGATGGGATGCGGTACCATCTGCTACATGACACCACTCACAGGATCTATCCCGAACAAGTCCCATAATATATTTATATTTATTCAAGAGACAATGCCCGGTGAGGAGCCTACAGGCTATGCCAACCCTCTTCTTGTCCGGCATCCGTATCCGTTTAATCATTTCCCAATTATATACAGGTAAAAATGTCCTTAGTTGCCTGTAGGACTGACTACATTTCCATCTTTGCTCCACATTTTCCCAAATGCGATCATTAACCCCGAGTGGACAAATTCTTGAACGCCAAGGGTACAGCGTGTCCGGGTCTACGTAGGCCTCGAAGTAGCTTTCTTGGGTAGATCGTCCGCAATTTCGTTCCCCGTATACCCACTATGTCCTGGTATCCAGAAGAGGGTAACACAATTTGACTTTCCAAGTTGCTGCAACTCCTTTTTACAACACTTCATAGATATCATTCGATCCAGGTTGTTATCTAGGGCTTTGATAGCCGCTTGGCTATCACTGTAGATGTTAATAGTTTTCTTCTTTACCCCCTACCTCTTAAATAAGAGACGCAAATTTCAATTGAGAATATTTCTGCTTGAAAAACCGTACAATTCTTACCAAGGGCTATAACTATATTGCTATGTCCAGTGATAAAAACGCTAGCCCCAGATCCTATCGTCCCTGATCTGAGCAAAGGCCCTTATACATATTATTAGCAATAATTGAGTTATAGCACTACAAAGGACCGTTGTCACAATACCTATAATTTGAGCTATTGCCCGTACCGCTACGTAATAAAGTAGTCAATATACAGCCTAAATTACAAAGGCCTTATATTCATTTTATTCAAAGCAAAGGCCCGTAATGATAAAGGCCTATGCTTTCTAATATAATTTACCACAGAGCTGGCCTGAGCAAAGGCCACTAGCATTAAGGGGTTTTGAAATCTGTTGTTGGCAGCAGTTAAGTAAATGCCCTAATTTATTTGCGTGATGTAAAAATGATTATTGTAAGAGCAAATGATTCCGGAAATTATGTTTTGTCGTAGTCCTGCTCTCCGACACCTTCGACATCTTACTGCCAGTCGCTTGCCTTATTGCTCTGGCTGCGTGGTTATTAGCAGTGCAACTTGTTCGTAACTGCTGCTAAGACTAGATGGGACGGCAATAACCTATAATGTAACCAGTAACAAACGTATGTGTAGTAAAGGAAGGCGACTGGAGACAGAGCGAAAGTGTGTTTCTACGCTCCAAGCTTTGTAAGCACATTCGATTTGACGCAGTATACGCATTGGTGTATAGTGGAAGGCATTTTTTGCTCTGGGTGTCCAAAAATCGACATATTTGATCGATAAATAAACATTATTAGGTTCCTCAGTCTCTTTAAAGTTTCAGGAAAGCAATAATACCATCGCAATACATTAAGTTTAATACAAAAGTTATTTTTAATGCATTTTAAATCCACTATACCATAATTTCTTCCTTCATCTGTTTTACTATATATAAATTTCGATGACCAAGTTCCGGTTCCGGATCCGGTTTAAATGGACGGTTCCGGTTGCTGGTTCCGGTTCCGGGTATTCCCTGGTATATAAATATAAACTAAAAATTAATCAGAGATAACGTGGAACGAAATAGCGATGTTTGCTATCGATGACTATGTATGGGTATTCTGGAAAAAAATCATACTGGCCAGGCGTAGTGTCCGACGAAACCGATTTTGGGCACCCAAAGCAGTATCAAAAAGCGATTTTAGTATACTTCTTTGGGGATGACAATTATGCTTTTGTTAACCCCAAAAATTTGACACCATTCAGCAGCATACACAAGCAAACCAGCAAGCCGTTTGTCCCGGCCATAGAACACTGTATTTATTATTCTACAGACAGCGGAAATTCTCCCGCTGTCTGCACGATACAACAGCTTTATTCGTAATGTGCTAGAGCTTATCCTACTATAATTGTTTCGGCACTGGAATATGCGGAAGGAAAGTGGTTGTCGCACTTTAGGGAGTATGCTCTGACATTGTCAACAGCATGGTGGACGCTATTGAGCAAGACAACTTTGTGGAGACACGTTTGTAAGCTGTTTTTCCTCAAAAGTCTCAGCATTCCTGCATCGAATCAGCTGCCAAAAACGTTTCCGTTTACGTCCCGAGCTATTGGATAAACATTGTCAAATTATCTCGCCCAAAACAACCGTTTTCTGTTGTCAAAAAACTGGAATATACGGATTTCAAAGACCTAAAAAGCTTAGCTGTTCGTGTTTTCGGAATTCGGCCAAATATCCCTTTTTCTCAAATAAAACGTGTCCGTGTTTCAAAAAATTTGAAGGGTATTATTGAGTATAGCACGGATTACATGTCGGAATTCGTTAAATTTAGAATTCCTAAGCCTAGGACAAGCATGTCGTTAAAAGTGTATCCAGCGTATGATAACGCACTTCCAAAGTAGAAATTTAGTACTGCAAAGAAGAAAGACTTGCTAAAACTGTGTCAGGATCATATTATCCCCCAAAATTTACTGGAGTTATTTCGAGCGATTAAAAACAACTGAAACTGACCGATGTCAATTCAACGAGTTGGAAGATGGTGTTACGGATAATGACGATTGGGAGTGCGGTAGCGAAATACCGCCGGATGATGATAATGCTCAGTTATGACTAGAAATAGTGAGTTTAAAAAAGTGTAAGCCATTATGTTGTGTGCTTGAAGCCAAGCAAATGCCTTAACACGTGTAGGTTATTTTGGATGAAATTTGAGCAAAGGCCCTTAGGGAGCTTAATTTGCATAATAAGCCCGCTTTTCGTGAATGACTAAGATTAGATAATATTTAACAGGACCATCTTAAGAACAATTATTTGGGCTAGAAATGACGTCAAAATATCATTACAATATCAGTTCCTTCAGTTATAAATAATTATTACTAATACTACGAAAAACTTTAATTGTTCGTATCTCGAAACTATGTTTTTAAATTAAGGGCTTTTGCTCAGATGAGGGACGCTATATTGTCTTTAACACGCAGTATCTTAGAAACATCTGTAAATCTGCAAAGGAATTCAAAGAGACAATGTTGCGTGCCTCAATTCTATCAGTGATTACACTGTCACAGTTCTTATCATCAGAAAAAGTCTTTCAACAATGATCAAGAGGCATGTTTGCCTCTGTTACAAGCTCTGATGTTAAATTGTAAAATTAAACTGTACTTTCGAGTAAAATTTATTACAGCAGTCTTATTTGGCTATAGTTATAATCCATTAGATTTGCACCAGGTATTGACGCATTTAAATGCATTGCTGATTCTCCTACCAGTTACCCCAATATTTGAACCACTTGCAATGATCGCAATATCATCCGAGTAGGCTTGAGCCATAATTCCTTCTTTTTGAAGCTTAATTATCAGTTTATTTACTACAAAAACCCAAAGTAGAGGTGATAGCACTCCACCCTGGGGTAAACCCATACTGACTCTTATGTTAACTGTGGAACCAAGCAGGTATGCAAATTCCGTCCTCGATTTGACCATATTCTCAATAAAGAGACAGATCGGTGAAGGCACATAAAAGCTTTTGAGTGCTTTGCCTATAACTTTGAAACGTGTCTTATTGAATGCACCACCTGTATCCAAACAGACTCCCTGCATTGATCTGGTCATACTAAAGCCCTGTTCTACATGGCTTACAATGTTTTGCAACGCCGTTACCGTAGATTTTCCAGCAATGTAAGTATGCTGATTTGCACTAAGTTGACTCCCTAGTATTACTTTTTCCAGTAGAAATCTATCAATAAGTCTTTCCATGTTTTTTAACATAAACGAGGACAGGCTTATTGGCCGATAAGCCTTGGGGCCCAGATAGCTTCGCAATGAAGACCGATTTTGCAACCCTCCACGATGCCGGAATATAGCCAATCATGAGGCAATTGTTGTATAGTTCCAATAAATGTCTATAATAATATCAACACCCATTTGTAAATATACTGGGTAGATTCCATCAATTCCAAGTGCCTTGTATGCCCCGACAGAGGCAATGACCTATCGTATTCTGCTCTCTGTGATTATAGCATTAGCCAATTGCCGAGTTTCAGTATTACCTCTCTTACTGGTGCCTCTGTAGACGTGACCACTGTCCTTAACACAGCCAGGAAAATGTTCACTCAACAGCAAACAGAGCACTTCACCCGGTTCATCAGTTCTATTACCATTGCTGTCGATCAAGGCACTAATATCCTTTTTCTTTCACTCTTAAAAACTTTATGATTCCTTGATATAGCATTAGTGCTCACGATGTTGTCATAAAATTTACGCCATGATATCCGTTTTGTCATGCGTATAGTATATTTGTACTCACGTTGCACCATCTTCAACCCAGGGATCACTTTTTCAAGCCAGGCGCCGTATTTTGGTTGCACACTCGAGGTGCAGAAGACCCCCACTCTTACTCTTTCAATCTTTAAACATTTGCTCTTTCAATCATTATTATCGACTAGCGGTGAAGGGTCTTATAGATTAGGACTGCGTTTTAGCCAAGTACACCATTCGATAATTGATAATAATAATAAATAATAATTCGATAATAGAACTGCGGTAATTCTGACCAGCGTAAATAACAGGACAAGGGGCAATACAACAACGATTATCAGTGCACCAGTACGGAAATCAATAATATCGATTATCCGGACGTACAAGTGTCAAGCGCCTTCCTTAACGATCGTACACAACCGTGACTGAACTTCACAATAGATTCTTTACTCAGATATACCTATGATGCCACGGTTGCGCTAGGCCTACTAAATAGAACTATAACATCAATAACGATTAGAGGATACAGCTACACGGGCGCCTTATGCTGTCCCACACCTAGCAGGTGTTTGATGCTTAGTCTTATTACCTGATCCTACGACTGTACGTCCGAACTAATTTCTTACGGGATTCATTTTGGCCGATGGGTTCCTCTTAATCGCTGCGAAGCGATGTTGCTTGTGTCGCGATAGGGCACCCACCTAAGCTGATGAACCAGGCGTAAATGGGATTCCCAATTAATCCACAACATGTGCATACTGCTTTGCTTCAACGCCAGATTCATTTACAATCGCTGGTACTACGTTTGGTTTCTATTAATAACAACTTTTTACATGAATATTCTAGTAATTCCAGTACATCGTTTTGGGGTGATAGGGGCAGGGGCAAAACATGCTTATTTTCTAAAGCAAAATTTGAAGTGCAATAATGCTGAGGGCAACGATAACTCTCGTCCGATTTACGTTTGTTAAAACCTAAGCAAATCACCAAGCGAAATACGATCATCTAATCAATTACATCTTATGACGCCCTTGCCAAAATAAGATTTGATTAATTGAAAATGTTCGGATCTGCACAGAAGTTGTTACCTGGCAACAAGACCGTCGTACGGCTCACGGTCGGTCCATTGCCAAGTACTAAATATACTATCGGTAATTCCTACCATTTGCTTACGACGTTAGAAAACAATAAATTTCCGGAGTCGAGGGGGCAAAACCTAGAAATTTAATTATTTCGATTTGTATCAGCCGTTCTCACTGAAACTTTCCGCAGATGCTGGGTTCGACACCTAAATTTATTGGTTTTGTTGACGGAGTCACCGGTCCTACCCAACATGGGTTCGTTGGGCACGACTAACCAGGTCTAAATTTGCAATATTGATGCTACAAAATTATATTTGCATAATTTTATATTTCGCTTTAAATTTACCAACTTTGATAAATTTGATATTTCATTAGATTCGAAAGCTTATCGGAGCCTTAAAACTCCGAGACTGTCGTGATACTATGACGGCTATAATACGAATACTAATAGAGAGAGAGAAAGTCAGACGAGCCATGACTTTGCAGATCCCAACGGCTCACGCGAAAGATCTAAAGGTCGAAATTTATAAAATAAAAACGAACAAAATTTGTGTTAATATCATTTAAATTTTCAGGTGGGGCGACGGCCCGTTCCGTCGCTTTACTCATGAGCCCGGGCAGACATTGGTATCGCGAAGGTTTTATTCAAACGTGCGAATGTATCTCTATAAAACGTTAACGTTTTGCCAAAATTCCTGGAGGGAATTTTGCGCTACGTTCCTTAAAAGTTTTGATATGGCGTTACGCCCTTAACTGAATTTTTTCAAGAATTCGATCGAGCCATTTTGACCGGAGGGTTTTAAACAAAAGTCTTACCAATTACCACAAAAATCTGACAAAATTCCTGGAGGGGATTTATGTGCGACAAAAGTTTGGCGTTTGGGTGATCTTATAAGTCTAACTAACAGTGGGAATCCGTTATGCTATGACATTACAAAAAATGTTGTCAATTTCCTAAACCGCAATCCTTAGCTCGTCTCAATGATCGTGTAAACGTCTCCGAGTTTCGTAACTATTTTACATCGTAACCTATGACCGTGAGGAATCAGGATGACTTCGACTTTGAACTCATAGCCACCTCGTTTGGGGCGTCAGATCTAGAGCTCTACCCAGAGGACCGGGTCGAACGAGTAAATGTGGGCAAGGTGTCTAATATAATCGATTATGTAAAGCGCAACGTTAATGAAAGTCAACCAATGGTGTGTCGGTGCATCTAGAGGGCCTAATCTAGTGACTCAATGAAGCATCATGATTCTTTAGTGGACTATGCTTAAAGATATCCTAATCCAGTGTGACTCCTCATACACGCATATACCGGGATACCCGACATCAACTACTTTTCTTCCTCCGACTATTCGGAGGACGAGGTGTCACACTAAAGTTTTATTTTTGTCTTAAGAAAGCCAATGAAATTAGGCTACCGTATCGGTATGAAATCACTCGCAAATAAATTCCAATTAAGTGAACACAAGTTGTTAAATGATCTCGTATCTTGGCGACTAAATTCTTCAATTTAGTCTAAGAAAATTCCATTTGTTGAGCTTGCACATATGGGGCAAAGTGCCCTAGTCTAAGACAAATTTTAATGATCCTTAGTCATACAACTTTTATATAAAACTATCTTATCTAGAGAAGTTAATGTTATCTTTATAAAAATTCATACTAAAACGGCTCAGCTAAAGTAGTTTTAAAATTATAATTCAAAATTGGAATAGTAACAGTCCAACCGTCACTTACATTCATATAAGCTGTATACTAAAAAATAAAAAAATCTACGTTGCTTAAACAAATTTGACCCTTCCAACTTAATATAAACTTGATATTGACTTTAAATCAAAGTTTTAGCGGCCATATTTACATTACCGCTTACATATCACTTTATGGTAGAAGTGTTATAAACCCTATAATGGTTTGATCGAAACGACGCTATTTCAATAAATAACACAAATATTGCAAAATTCTCTATTTTAGCTGCATAAAATTAACTAATTAGCTAATTACTAATTAACCACTCAAAATTTTTTAATCCCAAATATCAGGTGCACACTCTGAGATGATAGGCCTTCAAACAAAAAAGTTTTTTTGAAATCCGTTCAGTGGTTTTTGAGATCAGTCGGACCGAACGAACGGACGGACGAACATCGACCTTTTTACTCCCCCTAAGCCTAAGCCTAAGCCTAAGCGACAGAAAATAAAAACGCTTCGCTCGGCTTTGCCGAGCTCCGCTCAATTAGACGAAATATTTATCTAGCTGCTAGTATAAACGCTGTACCAAGGTTTCATCAAAGACAACAAGTATTTGCTTAATGATTTTAAATAAATTTTATAAACTTTGTATATGAAATTCAGCTTGTTGAGACAAGACCAACAGCTTAACCATGCGGCTCTATACGAGATAAAACAAACTAAACAAAGAAAGTCAGATGGAAGTGGGACTTGGAAAAAGTGGTTCAAGCTCAGGGTCCCAAGTCGAGTCGTGGGTCTCAGCGCTGAAATCGTTTCGCCGATGCGATCATTTTAATATCCAGTATCATGAGGAGAAGACAGGAAAATTGA
Source organism: Trileptium ribeirensis (assembly GCA_030248225.1). Lineage (NCBI taxonomy): Eukaryota > Metazoa > Nematoda > Enoplea > Enoplida > Thoracostomopsidae > Trileptium > Trileptium ribeirensis. The sequence goes on along the minus strand of JASANE010009347.1, from coordinate 73,603 downwards.
AAAGCGGATTCTGGGGCTGTCCACTCGCGATTACGGTAGAAAAAGAGGCCCGATTGGTGGGAGCAACGGGTCAAAATGTGCCCGTACGGATGTTTGCGGTGTATATTTGGCTCGGCTGGCCAAGGAGAACATAATGATAGGTTGAATGTCTGTCGGAAACTTATATCTGATATTTCGTTGCACACCTAAAGTGGGCACGGGAATCATGATAAAAGCTCCCACGAGACCTCGGGATACGGGACGTTCAATCTGAACTTTATATTATATAGCTTTATTGGATCTTTACTACAATAGCTGAATTAGTCTAAAATCGGTAATATGCTCAAATTTGGATATGACCTCTGTTATTCCTTAGGAAGTCCATGAATTCGATCCGGATCCTTGAAACGAAACTTCGAAAGACTTCGCATCAGTTTGGCCCGCACGCAGTTAAAGTACGACAATAATCATGGTAGTAATAGCGATTCATACCAATGGATAAAATAAAATAAACGGCGGCAATACTCATGAACAATGGCACAAATAGTACGGTCATCAATGGCATCATATACAGTAAATTCACGATATTTTACGGCGAACGGCGAGTGTTATTAATTATGGTTCGAGCAATAAATTCGTGAAACAATGCCATACAGAGTTATAAACCCATGGTTGAATAATTAAATACACAGAGATATTCCGACGATACACCAAGAAAACAGAACCAAAGCCACATTAATCATACATTTCCAAAACATGTTACGGCGAAACAATAAACAACGGCAAATCGGCATAAAGTTACTAACTCAACGTTCACGAACACTCATGATATTTCCTTAAATTTTGGCCTATTTCTGGAATTTAAGGTAATGTTACCATTAGGTGTCCCAAAATGTTATCCATGTGCAGCAGTAACGATTCAAAAATTAGTAATAATTAATAACGATCCAAAAAGGATCTGTTAAATATACATGCCAACGAAAATATAACCTACGCTGAAGGTTACTAAATATTTTAGAGCTTTACTTTTCTCTATGCAACAAAAAAGTAAAAAAAACTAGAAACGTTACACTCGGGAAAACTACTTACCTGACCAAAGTTTGCGAAATATGACTGAACATTGGAAGAATTAGCATCGCTTGGCAAACCTCCAAGAAACAGTTTACAATCATCCTAAAACAATAAATCGCCCTCCGAAAATAAGCATTATATATTAATTGTAATAATTTATAATATAAACTACTTACAAAATTAATACTAAATATCTTCAAAATAAAATATACACAAGTCATACGACAAATTACTTGGATATTCAATTCATCTTCGATAATACGCTTTAGCTACCGAATTTGAGTAATTTTTTCCTCGAATATTGTGGCTTTCTGGATTTTTTACCACGTACAAAATCCGAAATCTATCTGTTTCGATAAGCACAATAGTACATTATATTTGTAGAAGCGAAGGTAATAGTTTGTGCAAACATAAATATCGAAGTCGCTGTAGTCTGAAGGTGTACTGATATGTATATCAACAACCGCGTAGCTTTACAACAACGATAAATCGAGGGCAGACGGAACACAGGCATACATATGACAGTTTATGTAAGGTCTGTACATAACACACAAAATACATAATCCATATGCCATTAATAGCTTGTTTTGACAGCAAAAATGTCAAATCGACTAAAGATGGAATCCGGATAGCGTTTTTCCGCCCGACGCGACTTTGTATCTTTTCTAATATATATATGCTACAAAATCTAACGAAAACATGGTTCATTGGAAGTCGTCATTTGCATAGGTTGTTTTATCGCTCCGCCTATTTTCTGCTGATAGTAATAAAATTTGATGTTAATAGTGCAAAAATTTTTTTTAAATATAGTAGTGCGGAATGCTACTTTGTGAGTATCTAATTACGATTACCTGTTCAGTTGTTTTATTAAACCGATGCAGGTTGAATTTGGCAAACTTGCAGAACCTACCGTGTCTATTAAATGCTACAACATATAAATAGATACGTACATAAAACGTAGCTACATAGATGGGCAGCGGTCATTTGGCCCCGTATGCTGCGATGGAAATCCAGCGGTGCAAGAGAAGCATCTAATTACCGTTGGGTTTAACTTAGGTAACACCAAACATTAATTCGTTTTTTCGTGGGAATTTTAAAGTAGTAATGTTAGTTGATCATCACTGTACAGAAAACAATTATTAAACGCTAAACCAACTGTCTCAGCGAAGAATCTAGTTTTTCCGTAACTTCATTATTGACTATTTTTGGGTTATCGGACACTTCACTCCTCGCCATGTCGAAAATGTTTGCTTTGTAATCCAACTAGAAATTAATGACATGGAATACAGGTAATTGTGTAACAGGGCACCCTATTTCGGAAGAGGGCGTAACCCCAGTTTGCCTACAGTAGGTAAAGAAACAAAGGTAAACATACTGTATGTACACGTAATATTTTGTTTATTCATGTCAAAACGAAAACATGATAGAATGGACCATTTTTCGCGTCTTGAGCTGCCGCTACCGTACAATAATATACTATTAATAGCCACATTGACGTTTGCCTTTCATGGATATTCGTTCATAATTGTCGGATGTATAGTTGGATTTTGTTGATTGCTATATCTACCATTTGTAATACTGTGAATATATTTTTGCCCGCATCTGCCGAACGGAAGGAGGTAAAAACACTTTAAATCTTACTAGGGTAGGTTAATAAAATCGACCTTTGCTTAGACTGTCAGTCAAAGATGTAATGGCTTAGCAAAGCTTTAAAAGCCATCATTTGCATTAACATGTCGGGCAAGTTTGCAACCAGTGTCCTGGTATTTATCATGATCATAACGCAGTTTAAAATTAACAATGCGGTAATTGGGGCTGACTATGCCAGAAGTGCAGATTTGCTTTCTGTACTAATGCATTGTTTTCATTACTGCAGCCTGATTTGACAATTATTGAATGAGTACATCCAAGTATAGCGCAAACATCAACCTGAAAACTGATGTTAGACTACCTAATGATATATACACATGTTGACCTATAGAAGTCTCAATATAGAATAACACTTTAGTGTCTTGTCGATCGGTCTTTGACTATCTTTTTCGTTCTACATGGACAGACAGTCTGTTCTACATATGTTGGTATAGAATTTCCTTCAGTTTTCAGTCGAGATGGACAACGTTGGTATGCGGCACTAGACTTTAGGCAACATGGTTTCTTGGCAATATCATCAAAAATGGTCACAATTCTTACTAAACCATGTAATTGGAATTTGACTAACGTTTTTCGGTTTACGTTTTGGTCGAAAATGCTTTTTTGTTTCTTTTGTTGGTGGAGACACGTGTAGCCTGTATATATTATATATTTCTATTCGTTTCAATTTCTCTTTGTTTGAAGACACGCAGGCAATAATAGGATGTAAATATCATTCAGTTATCATCTTTGTATTTGGGACCTTTGAGAGCTAAAGCCGCTGCACGGCAGACCGTGCAATGGTTTCGCACAATTTGATAACCATAAATACCTATGTTTATGTTGGTATGATTTACTATTCAGGTCCGCAATTGAGCTGGAGTTTTATCAGTTCTACATAAGTGAAGCCTATTTTCTATACGCCACACATCGATAAGCACTTCTTTCTAGTTCAGATATTTTTTCAAACCTTTAAGGCAGTTTCTAACTAATATAATGTGTGATATTGTCAGGATTGAATTAAACGAATGCGAAATAAAGTTGGGTGAAACTAATACGAACAAATTAAAATTGCATTAATGTCCTGTCTCATCATACCCAGAGACTAAAGACCAGACAAAATTACGTATTCAAATGAAACGTAAGCCACTTGATGATGCCGGAGGTTATTTTGCCATTGTTGGCAGTACTATTTGTACGGAATTTGAAAGTAATTTGCATTATGAAAAGAACTAAAAATGAACATACTGCTACTGGGCTGTAAATTCTGTTTCCAAACAGCACGATAAGGACGTAACCTACGTTGCAGGCCAAGACCCTTAACATTCTGGTGGGCTCTTTATTGGTAACTTAGAGCGTCGTCCCTGGCTTGGTCCATTAGCATTTGAGTTTGCACTGACTGCGGAAAGGCCGAGCCAGCAAAGAAGAAAACAAAAGTCGTTGTTCTGTTATTTCGAGCTCAGGAAAAATCTAGTGTACTATGCATCGAAATCATATCGGTCACACACCATAACATGGTTTCATCAGTGTGTATTTGCCAAAAGAAGATACAACTATTGAGTAATACTCGTGACCGCAAATATTCTACGTAATCATCTGAGGCTTAGACTAGCGAATATTTCAAATTATTGTATCCGAAACAATTAGGTACAAATCACACCCAGTTAACGACATTCACAAAATTACCCAGTTGGCTTAGAGATGCTCACATGTAATAAGATGATAAGTCGAAGTAGATTAAAGATGTACACTGAAAATGGTAAACTTAATAATCTTCACTGATTCAGGTTGTGTAAGTAATAATGATCTTTGCACCTTAGAAACCGACGGAAGGGTCGGTAGAAAATGCAGAAGCATAAATCTTTGCAGCTTGCAAAACATGTGCTATGTTAAGTTTGGTGCATGGTTACGTGCGCATTAGCACCTATTATTATAATTTATCCAATGAAGTGAATCCGTATAATATGTTATAGTACATTATTTCAGTACCAACGACATGCAATGGCGCGAAAACAAAAATTTTTAATAAATTTTTCTCGCACTACTTATGAATAATTTTAAATTGCATTTTGGGTTCGCATGTAGTACGTAATATTATATTAAAAATTTACTAGAAATATAACGCAACGAAACTTATATATGTATATAAATAAATTCAGATATACCTATACAAAATATTGGCTTTTAACCAAATAGTATAAAAAATAATTATAATTCCACTAGCGCGATTCCAGTAAGGCCGTGTTGACATTGCGCCCGATCATATCAGATGCAATTGCATTCGATCCAGCACGATAAAATCATATACACACCTTGTGCGTATATATGTTTTTACACTGCATCAACCCATTCGGCCCGGCAAAATGGTGCATTCTGAGTCGGGTCGGATTCGGATCAGCTAGAATGTGAATAAACCTTCGAACCAGATCGAATATGACGCAATGTGAACATGGCCGAGTACTTAACATTATAACTGCTATCTAAAAACAGTTATGTATATACAATATGCAAATTATTTTACGCTAAAAGTAATGTAAAATATCAATAATAAACTCCATAACCTACATCATAACTAGGTTATATGTCCTCAAAACCACTGGGTAGAAATAAGGAGAATAATTTTTTATCGTAACATCGTAAGTTTGTGTGAATAAAAATACGATTGCTACAGTAAATATAAATATTAGAATAACATAAAGCATACCGTAGCCATTTCGAATAAGTACGTAAGTACACTATCTCTACGATATGCGATTAGCAGTGTACTACTATGTACTAATCGTTAACTGATAATACCAAATAGGAGATAAAACGCGGCCAGTAATATCTGACTGAGTAAATGGATTGTTCAGTCTAAAATAGAAATATACGTAATAACGTTAATATAAAATTTTCTCATAAATCATACCGCAGCCACTGCAAATAAGTATGTAAGTACACTATCTCTACGATACGCAATTAGCAGCGTAATACCACTAAACGGCAACTGATAATACCAAATAACACATAAACAATGCGGCCAGTAATATCTGATTAACTCGATTGTTCCGTCTAAAATAGAAATATACGTAATAAATTAACGGTAATAAAATTTTACTCATAAGTCATATCATAGCATTGCGAATAAGAACGTAAGTACATTATCTCTCGCTACACGATTATCAGTTAACAACTATCAAGCGTTAACCGATTATATTGAATAGAAGATAACGCACGCCCAGTAGATCTGACTGAATTACAGTTCTTTCTAATATAAATATGATTATCAGTACATCCAAGAGTGCATTAGGGAGTAGTATAGCACTTCCCTGCTCTCTAATGTTAGCCTGTGTTTCATGACACGATTGTTTTCAGCCTGAGCCGCTCATTTCTGGGATGCTGTCGGACCCCAGTTTTGATGGAACATCGGTTGAACTCGTAGCTACTTATAAACTGACCGGTCTTAAAACCTGGGGAGTCCGACTCACACCCACCCCTTGCCACAAAATGAGGGGAAGTCCTTGCTGTCACCCACAAAGAGTGGGTGGTCTGTGCATTACGACCCCCTACTCCAGAAATGATGGGGGTTATGCCGAAAACGTCCGTGTCATAAAACATGGGCTAATATTAGATTCAGAAAAGTGTTATACTCTTCCCTAATGCACTCTTGGCATAACAAATTCATGCTAACATCATGTGAAAATATACGTCAAACCGCGTTACTACACACATAATGCGCGCACAGTACACATTTTTACACACAAATCTGAATTAATGTACTGATGCAACATTGACTTCTGCAAGATGGCAAAATTATACAAGGGTAGATTACTGTAGAAATTTAAAGTACCTCAAGGCCGTTCCGCCCAGTTCACCTGGCAAATTGCCCAAGTTGATCGGGGGGACATAAAGTACTGTCAGAAAACGTCAAATATGTACAGATTAACGACGACTGTGATTGCTTATGTCCAATAACAGAAAAAAATTTAACAGTTTTAAGCACCGCGGGGAAACATTTTGGTAAATTTTTGGCTGACATAGGAAAAGTTCGTTTATTTTTAGCCCAGTAGAGGGAATTTCGCTAGTTTTTACAGTGGACTAAAGCACTTAGGGAACTTGGGGGTGAACTGTGACATGTTAACACGCGAAGGGCAGGCCAGGATCCGCCCGCTGACGTTATGTTGATCAAATACCAACCCGGCACCACATATTAAAGATTCGTCATGAATCCAGACAACGATCAATAGTAATTTTTGTAGATTTTAAGGCAGCTTTGGACTTCGTGGAACGTCAGAGTTTTTATAATATAATGTAAGCTTATGACATTTCGTCGAAACTACTAAGTATCATCAAGGAAATGTACGTTAGCACAATCAGCAAGGTTTGGGATACAACAGGACCCCTGTTGGTTTTACTATTCGCACAGAGTTAGACAAGGATAAAAACAATCCCCGTTGCTGCTTAACTATGTTGTTGATTGGCTTCTGTCAATAGCACTAGATAATCAAACCTGCGGAATAGTTGCAATCAATCACGATTTTCGTATATCTGACCTGGTATACATACATATCTGATCTGACGACATGCACTGCTAGCAGAGTTGGAAGACAACATCAATGGCGTAGCCAGGAATTGTGAAAGGGGGCGGGTCGCGGCGACAGTGGGTACCTAAAGGGGGTCGCGCTCAGAAAAGCGGGGTGGCGTTGAGAAATGTGAAAGCGGGTTACAGAATCGGTATATTAAGCACGTCATAAACAAGTAAAAAAAACTGTTGCCAAAATAGCGAATTTTAATACATAATGTGAAGCTTGGTCAAAAATACGGTTGAACGTAATTGTTTTCTAAGTTTTAGTATAATTTCAGACGTGATTTTCAATACAAATCATTCAAAAAAATTTGTTTGGATTTGAACCATAAGGGGGGGTCGCGACCCCGCAACCCCCCCCCCTCCCCCGGCTACGCCCTTGGTCAACATGCAAGAATTCGTGAATCGGCTAACTTATTACAGCAATAAATGCAAAAATGACCAAGCTTCTTTCATGCTGCTGAGTATAAAATTGAATGGCGAAAAGTTAGCTAACGTCGGCTATTTTTGTTACCTTGGTTCAATGGTAATGGTTGTTCCAGCATTAATCTTGGCAGCGGTATTGCGACCGCGGCGACAGCTTTTAGATGTCTGCCAAAAGTATGGCGCAAACCTAAATTCGACACATCCACCAAAGTGAAAATCTATAATGCTGTCCCCAGACAGTACTATTATACGCTTCAGAAACGTGGACCGTAAACTGCAGTGATATTTCCCTTAAGGAGAATAGCCGGAGTAACTAGGCGAGACCATATTTCGAATGTCGAGCTGTATAAACGATGTTAGTTGAACAGCAGTGTTGTAGCAATACTTAAACAACAACGTATCAGATGGCTAGGCCACATTCCACGATTGGATAAGGGTACTCTTGCAAAGAAAGTACTGGTGGTTTCACATTCTGGCGGATTGGGAAAAGACCTTGTGGGAGGGCAGTAGTAATTAGGATGCGACAAATTACTAAGGATATGGAACCGTTGTTCAAAGATTACTTGGCGGTATTACAGGATCCGATGGCAGTACTAATCGATGCAGAGGCTGATCGTGGGACGTGGATAAAACTCAGGGACTAAGCAACGAGCACCCCACTTCGGTAGGACAGTTTATGTAATATATATATCAGGGAGTAACCGGAATTCCGGTTCCGGCGAAAATCGTGTTCCGGTTGCGATTCTGTCAAAAGGCAAAACCACACCGTAACCGAAATTCGGGTTTAAAATTGCCATATATTTTGCTTCATCTGTGGTCCAAACACACGTTATAACGTACACAATGATCAAGTTCCAACACAACCAACCAATAGAAAAATTAACTAAGCAAATTGCGCTATGAAAAGCATGTAGGACACAATTTCAGTAGGAAATTTTCATCTTCATCTGCAGAAATTTGTGAACGTAACAAAACTTGTTCGATGCTTGTAGCAAGTTACCCATTCAGAAATATGCGGTATATGTTAGAATTGACCCGGTTCAACTTGATATACGTAACAGAGCATGGATTATTGGCAGTGCGCTTGGCGAACATAAGCTGCGTCAAGCACCAGCCAGTGCGCTTGTAGCTTTGTAATCAGTCCACATTAGAGTAAAGCAACAGTTTTGTAAAAGCAGCCAGAAACTGAGTTCTTGGGAACGAACTGTGTGTATAGAAATTATGCGAGCAGTAGCACAGCTTGTCTCATGTATAGCATTCTGTTCAGAAAATCATCACCATGTAACTGAAGGGCACTAGTTACCCAACGCTAACATGACCAATGTCTCTCGCCATCGATCAAAATATTATTGTATACCTTTTAATTGGCTTTTAGAACCATATAAACCAATAATTTCATGCTTCCTCCGAAATAACATGTAAGAAACGCATTCTAGTAAAAGGCGGCGCTTGGAGACAGAGCGAAATTGTGTAGTCCATGCGTTAAAAGCACATTCAGTTTGACGCAGTTTACAGAAGCCTGAACAGCAGAAGACATTTTTCCGCTGGGTGTCCAAGAAACCTACATCCTGATCGATAAATAAACATTTTAACTTCCTCAGTCTCTTCAAATTCCTATAGAGGCAATAATGTCATTGTAATGTCTTAACTTTAATGTAAAATTTATTTTAATACATTTTAAATCTACAGTATATACCTATATTTCTTCCTTCATCTGTTTTACTATTTATCAATTTCTAAGACTAGATTCCGGCTCCAGATATATACCAGGAATTAAAAGGAACCGGAACTGTTCTTTTAAACCAAATCCAAAACCGAGTCTTCGAAAGTAAAGAAGATGAAGGAAGAAATGAATGTACGGTGGATTTAAAATGTAATAAAATGACTTTTACATTAAACTTAATGTATAGCGATGACATTATTGCCTCTCTGGAATTATGAAGAGACGAAGGAACATAATAACGTTTATATATCGATCAGTATGTCATTTTTGGACACCGATAGCAACGAAATGTCTTCCATTATACGGCCTTGCGTAAATCAAATTGGATATGCACCTAGCCGATGGAGGGTAGACTAACTTTCGTCCTGTCTCCAACTCCTTCCCCCTTTACTGGACATACGTTTGTTACATGTTATTCCGTAAGAAACTAGAATTATTGATTTACATGGTTCTGAAAGGAAATAAAAGAAAGTATACAATAATTTTCTGGTCAGTGGTCAGAGATAATGTTTGGGACAGCGTTGGTTAACTACAGCTCCTCAGTTAGGTGATGTTGACATTCTGATAAAAGTGCCATAATTGAGACAAACTGTGATGCTGGTCACACAGTTTCAATAACAAGAACACATTTTCTGGCTGTGTTGCACATGTGTTAGTTTACTCCAGTGTAGGCTGACTTGCAAAGTTTACAAGTGCACTGGCTGGTGCTTGACGCAATCTATGTTAGCCAAGCATACAGCTACGTACTTTTAAATAATCCGTACTCTGTTACCGAGTTAGACCGATTTAATTCTAAAATAAACCGCAGATTTCTCAATGGGAAAAATAGCTGCTACAAACAATGACTTGACTTTGTTTTGTTAATAACCTCCAGCAGGGACAAAATGAAAAATTCCTACTGAAATTATGTGTCCCACTTACGTTTCACAGGGCAATTTGCTGAGTTAATCTTTTTTGTTTGGTTGTCTTAGACCTTAATGGTTGTGAATATATTACATATTTGGACTACAGACGAAGCAAAAATGTGGGAATTTTTAATAAAAATTTGTAACCGGAATTCCGCTTACTTCCTGATATATGTTATATATATCACATATATTACATATTATATATAAGGAAGTAATGCGTGTTCCGACTATTAAGCTAGAGACATTGGATACTATAGGCCCTGGTTGGTTTGAATGGTCTCCCATTTACTCTGGACAAGCCCGCAGCAAGGAAACGAAGGGCCATCCGCAGTCAAAACCAGCAATTGAGATAGTGAGTGAAAGGGTTTTCTTTAGTTTTTTCTACATAGCCAATTGGCTAAAACCACCAAAATTTTTTTAGCCAAATTCCCAGAACTCGCGTGTGGCATATCAGGGAAATTTGCAGTGGAAAAATTTGGGAACGGTTGTGGTGCCAAGTGTAGAAACAGGTATATCCACTATATCAATGTATAATCAGTGGTTCATTTTCATTTTTAATGTCCATTAAACAGGAACTCAGTATAATTAATATTACGCTAACATACGATTTCAGGATTTATTTGCATCATGAAAATTTTTGAAAAGTAGTTGGTGGATGTTAACAACTTTGCTTATCAAGTTTTGATTAGAAAATGCGACTCGTAGCGCAAAAAAAATTTAGCCAATTTAGCTAAAGGAGCTAATTTTTTAGCCAACAGACTAATTTTTTAATCATGGCTAGAGTTGGCTAAAAACACTGTGTGTGACACAGCACAAAAATGTTTGGTGTCCTGCTGCCTCACAGTAGCTTGTGGCTCTGGAAACCTACTTATAATCTTCGATAACCTTCATGTCAAATCATTCTTGTCATAACCCATATACCGCATGCTGCGTAGACGACGCGAACCGTTGGAATGACCGGAACGGCGTGAAAATTGGCTACGACCGTCGCAAAAGTGGAATATGGCCAGATCGTGTGAAACACATGTCTGCACATTTTAAAGTAAGCACACAATAAATTACATCATATTCGTCAGAATTTATCGCGGAAACGATGCTAAAGCTTCTGGTAAGCAATAAAAAGTCAAGCTACTTACAAAGTACAAACAGGATCGCTAGAGATATACTTCTTTGCTTGAAAATATATGCTGTACCGTTCGGGATGCGAAACTGTACTACACAGAGTAGAACTTCTGAAACATTATATAAATTCATAGTATCTATTAAATGTAATAAATATATACATAAATATAGAGTAACTGGAATTCCGGTTCCGCTTCCGGCTAATTTTTGAAGGAACCGAACTTCCGGTTTCATGTATAGGTTAGTAAAAATTCCTTTGAAGGGAATTAGATTGACTGAAACATCGAAAAAAAGTTAATTACAAAACCCGGAGCCGCACAAAGCAAATCACCGATTCAGTAATTGATTTAAGAATTCGGCTCGTTATATACAAATTTTAGTTATTTTTTCTCACTAAAACATTAAAAACAAGACGGCTATTAAACCCATGCACGCCGAACTCGTTAAATTTTCATGCAAGCGCTAAAGCAACAGATACACGTGTTTGATGCGTCCTTAGAAAGTAATTTATGGGTTAAGTACAGTTGCTGCACCAAGAGTATCCACAAAACGGAAAATAAATTTTATTTCTAGATGTCGATGAGTAAGTACGTTTTTTCACAATTCGCAGTTTAGGTTTAACCCTTACGATGGCTTTACACAATATCAATAGCCATACGTATCCATTGCACAAGAGGTCAGCACGAGGCACAACATCAGTTATTTTTTGCTTTACTGAAATGGGGGGCACGACATCAGTTATTTTTTGCTTTACTGAAATGGGGGGTTGTGGTGGACGTATGATTCTATGTCGGCTATCGGTACGTTACAAGGGGACGGGATTCGTTAGCGAAGATTGTGTGGTCCGAGGTGTGACCAGTGGGAAAGCAAGTGTTGACATGCGTTCTTTTTTAGCGTAATTCGTGTCTCGTGCTTCTGCGTGACTATGACAATGCACTCGGTTTTCATAATACTCGGCACCAAATGCACGAGATAACGTTTAGTTTTGTTAAAACAATTAAAATGTACGAAGTACGACACAACAATCAATACGCAATTCTTTCTGGTTTGCGTTTATCTCTGGCCACTGATATTTTAGCTCGTTTTTCGTGCTGCCCTACTTGTATCCCTGCACTTCTGACACTTAATCCCGTTCTAGTACCTACTTTAGGGTTTAATTTATTTACTACTTTATTACGTCTCTTGTGAGCTATACACAAAGTGTCACGATCACAGACCATTGTATTTAATTACCTCAACTTAAGACCTTAGATTTAATATTGCTAATATGCCTTATTTTATTACCCACACACCCGACCGGGATGCACGGGGGTTATATTGCTACCAGGGAGTAACCAAACTTCCGGTTCCGGCGAAAATCGTATTCCGGTTGCGGTTCCGGCAAAAGGCAAAAACTATACCGACACCGGAATTCCGGTGTAAAAATTTTGTTTGAACTTTTTCACATTTTTCCTTCATCTATGGCCCAAACATATTTAATATATATAGACCATGATCAAGTTCCAATATAACCAAACAAAAGAAAAGATTAACTCAGCAAATTGTCGTGAGAAGTGTAAGTAGGGCACATAATTACAGTAGGAATTTAATAAAACAAAGCCACCGCGATGCGTGCAGCAGCTATTTTACACATGCAGAAGTCTGTGGGGTATGTTAGAATGAACCGGTCCAACTTGGACACAGAGTATGGATTATTTTGTTTGAAGTACTAAGCTGTAAGTCTGACTAACATAAATTGCGTCAAGCACCATCGAGTGCGCTTGCAAACTTTGTAAATCAGTCTACATTAAAGTAAAGTAACCTATCTGCGACGCAGCGAGAAACGGCGTTCTTGGCAATGAACTATATTCATTGAAACTGTACCAGCAGTATAAGTTTGTCTCATTTATAACATTCTGTTCGGAAAGTTATCATCATAGTGACGGGAACTGGTTGCCCAACGCTAGCATAAATGTCTATGACCACTGATCAGAAAATTATAGTATACCTTCTTTTATTTTATTTTAGAACCATAAAAACTAATAATTTCATGTTTCCAATAGAATAACATGTAACAAACGTATGTGCAGTACAGAGAGACGATCGGAGACAGAGCGAAAATGTTTGGTTTACGCTTCATGCGTTAGTAACACATTATATTAAGACGCATTCAGACGGAAGGCTGCATAGTGGAAGGCATTTTTTGCTCTGAGTGTCCAAAAAAAACGACATATTGAACGATAAATAAACATTATTAGTTTCCTCGATCTCTTCAAATTTACAGGAATGCAATAATGCCATCGCAATTCAGTAAGTTTAATGTATATAAAAGGTATTTTTAATACATTTTAAATCGACTGTACCTTCATTTTTTTCTGCTTTACTATATATGTTTCGAAGACCAGATTCCGGTTCCAAATCCGGTTTAAATGAAATTCCGGTTATTCCCTGATTGCCACAAACGTCGCGACCGCAGACAATAGGTGGAAGACTAGGTTTTCGCGATCGCAGACACCCAAGTTGAACTTTTTCTTTTATCCTCCAACACCCGACTGGAATGCTGACAAGTAATTTGAGTAATTATTGAAAGATCTTAAGATAAGTTTGTCTTACTACCACCACCATCTCATTCGCCCTGGATTATCAAGACATTTCCCGTTACTATACTAATCTCGCTCAACTTCACACTTCACAGGACAAGCTCGGGCCAAAATTCTTGTATCTATGTTCTGATAAATTATATATACTATGCGCCTCAGATTTTATTTTGTTCTAGGCTTAATTCTTAAAACCATCACCGCTTGGGTTTTTGACTTGCAACACCAGTGATGTTCCTATATCACGCGAAAGTATTTGGGCATAACTCTTGAACACCGGTTATTGTAGTCTCTTTTTCAAGCGCTATGTGATCTTAGCTCGTCATTCAGCGTCACGTTTCTCAACCTTACGATGGCAGCAGACCTTTGAGTCTGGAAACTATAAACAAGAACAAAAAACGTGGCACTTCTCTTTGAGAAGGTCCCCAACGCGAATAATAAGTCCGACTTCCTAAATGTACCTAATCCTTTACGTGTGTAAAACCAAAAATAAAAACATACCAAATCCTTCAGTCAATTCGGCAACAATCCGAACAGCTAACTCTCCAAAACCCAACTAAACTAAATAAAATCAACACAATTATGCAAATTAACACTAATTAGTGATGTCGTGGTTAGTGCTTAGAAAAACATTAAAAAGGAGATGGGGTACTAATTTTTACCAATGATGACGAATAGGGGAGACCCGCCTAGCTAAGGGTTCCCTGAGGCTTAGGCATCCGAAATAACCTAAAAATAAGGCTTGGGGGTGGTTTTGAGCCTATAGCATGCTACTTAGTTTAGGGGACTTCAACACCCACAATGCGCCTGTTATATCTTATGATTGTGATGGAGTATGGCTGATGAGTACTGACGGCTATCGGAATTAAATGGGGGAGAGATTCATCACCGAAAATTGTGCGGTTACAATTTTGGCAGTAGTATGCCGGTGGGACGGTTCATTTGGCACGCGTCTTTTCTTTTTGTAATCAATGTCTACGCCCCAGGTGTCGCGCTGCTGCGTGGCTACATTCGAAGCACTTACTGTTCAGCAAGATAAGAACCAAACGCGTAGCGGAAAATGTTTATTACTGAACAAGTAAAATTTAAAGCGCAATACTCGAGCGTTAATACCCGTTGAATATGGTGGCGTACTATTCTTTAGTGTCGTACTATTAAATCACGTATTTTGATCTACTGGTAATTGCCATCTAATTTAGACTTTACCACTAACTCGGCCCCTTAGCACACCTGTTTCTGTTCTTCCCTATTTGCTATTAGTGTTAAGGTTAGGTTATTGGTTATACTCTATTCCTCTTGTAAGATTGGTACAATCGCCCCAACCGGCTGACAACTGTACGAGTATCTGAGTACCTGAACCTAGACCTTAGATTTACACTAATACTGGTCCTTATTTAATAAAATTGCCCCGGGCGGCTGACAGCTGCGTTAAGGTTGAGCGATAACAGATTTTGGTTAGCTGCTGCTTTAATAAAGCTCTTGTGAGATGATACAATCGCCCCTGACCTGCTGACGACTGTACGATTATTTGATTACCTTAACACCAAAATTACGCTATTACTTGCCGATTATATTAATGTAGTCACCCCGAACGGCTGGCACTAGCGGTAGTAGTATATCTAGTTAGTAACGGTAGACTATTCTCTAGTTTCCCTATAATGCTACGGCTTACGACTGGCTCGCAAAACCTTCGTTTCAGTGGAGAATTGTTCCAATCAAATGGCCACCCGCAACAGGAACTCGCCCTAGGTATGCCCACAGTTACCCCACAGCTATAACCTTCATACGGTTTATGAGCACAAGTCTATTAGACATTTTGCCGCACCCCTTTCAACAAGCGGTTGAACTGGTCAACCGTTAGTGACTCAACACATGAACTGTCTAGTTCATTCCAGGGTCGGACCACACTGGTTGAGAAAAAATGTTTCCGGACGTTCGTTCGACAGGAGTCAACATAAAGTTTCCGCTCATGCCCTCGGAGACGACGGTGAGGTATCTGGAAGAACTGATCAGCAGTTAGGCAACTGTTTCCGTTCACAATCTTGAAAGCATTGATCAGACTGATAGTCTCTCTTCGCTGAGCAAGTGTTGAAATACAGTTCCATTGAATGTCTTCAGCTAATCGCAGGCATCTATGCTGGATCTTTTCCAATCTGTGGATGTTCATCGTATATTGCGGAGACCATACAGCAGCTGCATACTCCAGTATTGGCCGGACCAGTGATTTATACAACGGCAATATGACATCCTTCGAACGGGAAGCAATAGTTCGTCGAATAATACCGATGACTTGGTTGCAACGCTTCTCTAACATACGAATGTGGTCGTCAAACTTCAGGTTGGAAGTAATAATCACACCGAGATCTTTGGTTTCGTGCAATGATTCTAATATATGTTCTCCAACTCGATAGTGAAAAGGGACAGATTCTTTCATACGGATAACCCAGCACCTGGTAGGTTTGAGAGGCAATTGGTTCTCAACTGACCAAGCTTGAACCACGTTGAGATCTGCCTGTAGTGCAGAACAGTTATACACTCATCTAATTGTGCGGTATAACTTAATATCGTCAACATAGATGGCTATGTTTGACGTCACAGAGTCTGGGATGTCGTTGACAAAGATGATGAAACTGTAAGGCCCGCTCAGTGTTCCCTGAGGAATGCCACTCATCACACGCTTCCACTCTGTTCATGACCACCCTCTGTGTTCGATTTGTCAGAAAGTTGCTAAACCATTGCATTGTTTGACCTCGTATGCCAACTGCTTCCATCTTGCGCAACAAAAGCGAGAACGGGACTGAATCAAACGCTTTCTTAAAGTCAAGGTACGTTTGAGGCATTCTCGTCGAAGGCCGCGGTCCAGTCGTTGAGACAAGAGAACTATACTCTACAGGGTTTACTAGTTTAACGGTAATTCGCTTCGAAACCACTAAGGTAAGGCCGTTATATATTAAGTTATCGCTCTTGATAAGGGTATACGTGCCACTAATCTCCCGAATTTTTATAAGTAATTAGCATTAGTAGATTATCTATTACGCGGGTTAAAATTACATACTTTGTTGCTCCTTTTCAGGTTCAGCTGCTGCAGCCTTTCGCGCGTGTTTAATTGTCCACACAAACCATTTGTTCATCTTATGGTTTTCCGGGCGTTCGTTGATTTTCAGTGGATGCCCGGGACGAAGGTAAATACTTGTGATGTCTTAATTCCACTCCATTCTTTGAAGTATCAATTCGGTAAACAAAACAAATAACACGACAACTCTCTACAACGCAATTCTTTTGCGTGAAAAAACCAAAGCTTGCTCTCAAAAGTGCAAAACCTTCATGAGAATTTTTAAAATTAGTCCAAAGAATCGCACTTCTGCACTACAACCTCCATCAGACAATTTCCTAACACAAACATATTAACACGACGTATAGGCTACCATCTATCTGGTAGCTAAGTAATCACCGACAAAATAATAATTAAGGTCAAAATCTTGACTTCCGTAACGTTAAGAACACAACACGACTAATCTATAGTAGGAACTAAACAAAGAAGCTAACACGTTACCCACCACCACCACCAAATGTTACCTAATAAACTAAATTAAAGAAAACATACAAAGGTTAAACAATAAATTTAGGATTTTACGGCTTGGTGGGATAGGCACCAATAAATAAATAAATTTATGAATACTAAAAATTTTTGGGTTGAGGTGACTTGACTTTTGGGCCCAGAGAACACTTTGTAGCCCATGGAACCCCGGACAACGCCAAAGCACAACCTGAATTAAAAATATTTAACTAGCTATGCGATATTTTTGACAATTTACAACCCCCATCTAATATATTGCAGAAACAGCAGAAACTTGTTTGCACTGTCGACGACATACACTTCTACTTGGAGATAGCCAAAAGTAGTAAATGTCATAGCTAAGGAAATATATATGCGGCAAAAATTATATCAGTTATCCTTTTCAATAAACCAGTGTGTTTGGCGCAAGAAATGCGTATATTTCTCGAATTTAGCGCACAAAACCCTACGGTAATCGCTTCGGTGTATATATTCCGCAGGGGTAGTATTCCACGAAAAAATGGTAGGAAAAAGATATGATCAAGTGAACCTTAGATGTGTCGTTATGTTAAATCACATGCATGAATGTATTTTTGGTGTTTTGTGCCTTTCAACTGCCATGTGAAGTTTTCCATTTGATTTTAGAAACTCAAGCTTGAACCCGAATGATGGAATTATTACTTGTCCCTAGAGTTCTAACTCAACGGTCCTAATTTTTATATTGATTACGTTTTGGTTCTCTGCATTACAAGTTTTTGAGTGGCCTGAGCGAATTCCCAGGCTAATTAGCTTGACGCCTTTCTGCTGGGACTTTCTCAATACGGGCCACTCGTCTTACGAGCTTTTGACCAAGGAGGTGAGCCATTACAAGACGAGGTAACGTTACATTACACGCGTAAAGTTAAGATTGTTCGGGATATTTATGGATCGAACAGAGAGGCGTGTATGCAGGCGCAATCGATACCCATTTTCATCAGCGATATGACTTTTTGACGGCTTAGGACCTTTCCTAGGTCGAGAGACGGGGGATGGTGGTTCTGGATCAACGAATCGTTGACCGAAGCGCCAGGGTGAAACCAAAACCAGGGCCAACATCTACTATTTTACATGAACAGTAGACAATGTATAGTTGAGATTCTTCGGAACGATCACCTATAGAAGATATGGTTTCCTGCTTGACGATAGGTGATGTCTATTTGCAATTACCCGTATCACATTTTTCGTATGGACTGATGAGAAAACCCAGACCAATGTATTCAGAGTTGATTAAGGATCTTCCGTTTCGCGGGACCTCTGGCCTACCGGCATCCTAGCCTTCGGACATAGTAGTCACCCCCGTGTACAAAGAGTGACCAACGTAAAACTAAGATTTCTCGGCTTACTTATTTACGAGCAATTAATTACTTAATGGGAAACGCAACCAATCACCACTGAACGTCAAACTGTGACATTTTTTGGGCGGCTTGGGGCATCCTCAAGCCAATATATTCAGGGCTATCTGGATCGTTCGTGATACCGGATACTTTACCCGCTAGGGTTCTAGACTAACGACACTTGACCGTGTTCTTTATGATCGTGGATGTACGTGAAGTTAAGATTATGTAAAGTATCTAACTATGAGTGACTGGGGCGGATGCTAAAAATGGTCGGCATGTTTTCATATCGTCAGCGTCACCTTTTTGCGTGGCCATATCTCTCACTTACAGTGCTACAACAAGAACGGTCTGAAGTGGGTCCAGATTGTGTGCTCAAAGGGAGGGGACGATTTGTAGGAAGTTTAGAGGCGTTATTCCAGAGGGTTACAATCGGTTTCCAAAACTAGTTACCTCCAGTAGTAGTTCATTTTTGGGCTATCCAAAAATGTCGGCAGGACATTCGTCCGGCTTGGTGAAGTTTAGACATAGGCGCTCAAATTTGGATTAAAAATAATATGTTTAGGTGGGAGCGTGTTTCTGCCAAGTTCGTATCGCTTCATAGAAGTCAATTCTGGGTACCGGTGAGTTTAGGTGAACCTTCAGCGTAGTTTAGTTGCCAATTCATGATAGAAGTCCATGGGGGCGTTTGTCCTATCCTTGGGTCGAACATAGTCCTGCGCCAAAATTGGTCTAAAATAGCACAGTTTAGATAGGGACAAATTTCTATTAATTTTGGATCGATCGGTAGAGTTAATTTTGGGTGCCGGGGAATTCTATCGAACTTTTCGATTAGTTCTGCTCTTAGACTATAGTAAGGGTTCGTGGGGGCCTCTATCCTACTCTTGGATCGAGTACGGGTCTAAACTAGAAATTGTTTAAAATCAGATTTTCGCTTTGATCTTGGTTAATTCCATTGAATTGTATTTCGACCTATCGCGCCTTATTCTACCAGTGGTATTCTACAGAATGGTACCTACAATGAACTGGCAAGCAGGGCCCGAAATTCAGACCCGATCTCTCCCTCCTTCGATTTCGCTCTTCTGCGTCTCCGATCGATGCAGTGCTCTGTCACTGTGTTGCTGATTTTGCGGTTTTGTATATTACAATGCAGTGCAGTTTCCACTGCAATACGTTCGCTGGAACGCCGGTAAATTTGATACTTCCGTGGGTCGTTCGAGGGATAAGAATGAAAGTGTGACTTTGTCATCACGCGAGCAAAAGCCTATGATGGCAGAGAGAAAAAAGGAGAGAAATCTGAATGTAAACCTCAAACCGAATGTACATATCTGAACCCCGACTATATACATGACCTAACGGGTCATAATATCGAAATGAAAGTAAAATCTGAAAAGCCAGTGATCAAGTCGCTCTGTAAAAATTTGAGGGTTTTGCTCTCATAGGGTCTGAGGAAAAAACTTTTCTCAGATCCGAGCTAATTTCAGAGGGTGGGGCGCGTGCTAGATGTCGTGTTTCATTCCTAATCCCAACTTAACCATGTTAATACCACTGTTGTGGGTCGTTTAAGCCCTGTTCCATTGCTCGCGATTGGGTGCCCTTGTACGGTTCTCTATTGATCACTTGCCAGTCCATAACTTTCTAATAAACGAGTTATAGTTGTTAAATAGTTTGTTCGATCGTACGACAGTGCCGAACAAGCCCGATAAAAGTGATACTAAAGCTGAGTCGACGTTGGAACCTACGAGACACTGCCTTATCCTAACTTGGCATGTATTCTAGATGAATAAATAAACTTAGGACGATTCTACTGATCCTAAAAATTAATACTTGAGCACAGATCCGAACATGAATAGATTCTCTGTTCCGCACCTTAGGAAGGTCCCTGTAGAATTGAGTAGCCCTAGGAAATTCTAACATCATAATAAATTAGAGTGCACAGTCTGAGAAATGTCGATACAATAAACAAATAGTGGAAACGGAGTCCTGCATCTTTAATCGGCATTGGGAGCAACAATGCGTCTGTGTGATTTAACACAAATCATGGTGCCATTCAAGGGTTTATTGCCCAGTATGTGTTAGTGTCCAAATGCATCCATGATCCAAAAAGAAGTGGGGGCGACCGAAGCTAAGTTAAAATCTCGTGCCGCCATGGGAGCGGCATTTCAGCGTGATGTCGGTGCCGTTACAATTAATGGGTTTGCACGCAGACCCTGAGTGCATTTGGAGGTCGTGATATTCAAACATGATTCTAGACAGATTCGCAAATATCCGTGATACATTGTACTATCAAATACTGTATGCAAACGGTATGATTTGAGGACAAGGGGCAACCTGATTCGTCCATTCTCTGGTCGGTATTGTCAGCTAACTGATAAGATAATTCTGACCTAGTTATACCGGCTAATTGAAACACGAGCTTAATGAACACAAACAAATATAACGGATCATATGCATTAGATCAATTTTACGTGAAGCATCGTTTATCATACGGATGAAAAACACAAAACAAATCGGATAATTTGAAATTCGATAATGAACACTTTGAAAAAGCATACAGTGCCAAAGCACCCAACTTGAATCTCGATACACCTTACTCGAATCTAATCAGTCCTAGAAGTTTTCAATGTTCGACCCCAGCTTAGAGTCACGCCGCAGCTCAGGCGTTGGGCGCTGCTCCCCAAATTTTCTTAGCTCACTTGCAAGCGAGTTTAATTTTTACCCGCCCAGAGCAGAGTAGGACCCGCGAAGGCCCATACCCCTTATCGAAGAACGTGATCCGTTCGAGCCCGATGGCTGTCCGGGCGTCGAACAATTTGCTAAGGTTAGCAAATTTGTGTACAAAGTTTCATGCTCGGTAATTCTTACAACAAGTTTCTCGACTTAGGATTCGCCTCCAATAAAACGTGTAACCGTGATCAGCTCAGGGAAAAATTCTCCAAAGACTTAAAAAATTGGATCTCTAGCATCCAAATAATTTGTTAGTTATCTACTTACGATCGCGGGGAATCAAAGAGACTTCGACCAAAATTCGCCGAACTAAAATTCGCACAAGAACCCGCATCAGACGTTGCTTATTCCAGGACTTAGGACTGGTGTAGCAGTTCTTCAACCAGAAAGGGAGCCGTACGACGTACGGAAAAGTCAACTCAATGGGAAGCTATTTGCTACGATCAAGCTCAGACACCTTGTGGATAATGTTTGCAAGTAATTGGCATATACACGCTTAACCTTGGGGAAATTAAAGGCCCTTCAATTTATCCTAGCTTCCCTCTCCCATACTTACACCTTTGATCCCGGCGGGAAGTGCCAGCTACTACCCCTTCACGTGGCACTAGACGCCAAAGTGGGTCCCTCTTCGAACGTCCATCGATCGAGAAATCTTTGCCAGAAAAGAAACAAAAAGCATGTCGACGAATACTGCTGGCTAGGACCACGGAGCCGGTCAGTAGAGTCGACCGAACTCCGCGGCGTCGAAGTCAAACTGATTCGAAGAAGTCGGACGTCACGTCCGTCCTTGACAATTTCGTCCATATGTTATGATAGGAAATTTGGCTCGGTCCGATCATGGGCGATCTTCGATCGACCCTAATTTTTGAATTTCAATTCCAATCGCCAATCGGAAAAGTTTAGATGTTGACGAATCTTCGGTTACCGTAAGGCAAAAGTCCTGTTTGACAGAGTGGGACAACAAAAGATCTGCACCTAAAGATCTGGTGCAAAGGTCGGAAATTTTTCAGGAAATTGTCTTTATTCCTCAAGCCCTGCTTAATTTGTTTACGTCTGACGCCAGGCGGTGTTCAAATCAAAGCAAATTCCTCGAATGAAATATTAATTTTAGTCACCTGCATTATTTCGTCGAATGCAACATCCCCTCGTATCTAATTGATAACGACCAGAGTAGCGCCGATCACATCGACAGCTTGAGTCAGATCGCACGCCTCCCGCTGTAAACTTAAATTTACAGGCTTAGCACTGTTAGCAATTTCTTTATGGTAAGTGCGGTGAAGACAAACGCTTTAAGGCAGAATTGTTTCAACAGGCCTGTAGCTTTCAACCGTCGCCTGTGCGTCGAGAACAGTCTATAACTCAGCGACGTCGAAAACGCCAACAATATCCTGATAATTATCCAAGATGGTAGTAACAGTAGCAAGATGCCCTAACCAGCGCTGCTCGATAAGCCGTTTGAGCTTCTTTCCATCGTAAATTTTGTCAACATTTGGGCGGCGGCAATATTATAAAGCCTCACGCAAACCCCAAACAAGTTATCCACTTGCACTTCTTTACTAATAGCGTTAACCACACACAGATGATTGAAACAATGAACATAAGGGATGGTCTTCCGCTGATTATCTTGTAGTTTTTTCTGCACACCTCCATTTTCTCCAGCCATTACCGACGCACCATCATAACATTGGGAGATGACGTTCTGGGTTTCCAGGTTCACTGCAGTAAGACAATTGACGATGACATTGGAGATCGCTTCGGCATCTAGATCTTCCGACTTTCCATTCCCATCAATACCTCCTTTACCTCTACACAGCGGACATATCGAACAACAATTGAGATATTTTCCGTGTTTGTGAGATCTCGCGTATGGTTTACGGTATAATATTCTATATCAGCAGACTTTATTTCTTCGACAACGGTTTTTATTACAAGTTCCTTCAGGATCGCTACGATTTTGTTCTGAGCCAAGGCTGACTTGTACGACGCATTATGCGGTTAGAACGTCGCTATTGCTGCTAGCTTCTTGTCTTTCTGCAACGTGTATTCAAGTAGTCGCAGAAAGAACCCCGACGGACGATCCTCGAAGTCTGAATCTAGCGTATCAGTCTTGGACGTAGCGTGACCGCGCAGGGGCAACCCGTTCACACATAGGAACCTAATCGCAACAACAATGGCATGAACACTGTAACGGTTCTTTTCCAACTGTAGGTCGTTAACCTGTGTAAAGACACTTAGCCCTTTATCTACGCACCTGATATGCACCTGAGCAGCCGTCGTCGTCGACATGGTTTTTAACTGAGGCAGCTGTACAATTCAAAACGTCAGCAAGCCGAAAGTATCGGCTGAGCATATTTGATGTGTTGATACATTCTGCAAAACAGAGCAAACCCGCAGCACGAGAACGGTATCATAATTCTGGCAGTTTGTGAGACGTGTGCAAAAGTTTTTTTAAAGATTGGAGGTTTGGTGCAAATACAGTATCTGACGGCAGCCTGTTCCATTGTTCAACTGTTCGATAAGCAAAAAATAGCGTGCGCAGTTAATACATGGCAAACAACTGGTACTAAGTTTCAGAAGATGGCAGCGGAGGTTGTTAGAGTTGATTACAAAATATCTCGTAAGCGCAACATTAACGTGTCCGTGAGCGATACGATATAGCATGATGAGGTCAGCACGATTTCTTCGAGTTTCCAAGTTTTATGTCTCTGAGGTAGTGCGGATTCCAGCACGCAGATGCTTATTCAAGACGCGACCTTACAAGCGATTTGTAAATAAAAGAAGAAATGTTTTGACAGTAAGGTGAATGAAATGACGGCGCAACATATGTAAAATTTGGTTACATTTCGACACAATCTCGACACAATGTGTAGATGGTTTCATGTCGTGAGTAACCCAAACTCCCAAATCTTTCTTGGCGTTGACACGGGGTATGATGTCGTTATAAAGCATATATTGTGTTGCGGATTGCTGCTTCCAATATCTAACCGCGACTTACGTTCAGTCCAAGTAGTTTGGGCTGGCAGATGACTAGCCGATTTAACATGCTTTCCAAATCCTTTGACCGTTGCTTTCCAGATGCTAAAAAGCAAGATACCGTAAGTTTTGTGAAATAGGATCTTTCATCTGGTTTATATTCTAGAAGTTTGTTGAAATTTGATTAATGCTGAGAATCCATATTCTTGACAGAAACGGCGCATGTTACAATTGGGGCGAAACTGCTACTGAAAATTGTTCAAAGTATTTTTTGGGGGCACCGACGCTCGTTGGGTGCACGGCCCCCCGGTGCCCCTGTGGCGACGCTCCAGGCTGGGTGGAATGATGCCCCAGGCGATCGTTGAACTCGCCATGACAAGGTAATTCAGATGAAGGATAATACCCTTGTCCCACGGGTAAAATTTACAAAAGTACTAAAATGATGAGTATAGATAGAGTTTCGACAAAGGTGGAGCCGCTATTTGCGGTTGTCCTGCGTTAACGGGAAGGCGAACGAAGTCCCACCGGCGATATTTGGAGTTGTCTCGCTAATTTGAACAGAATGAGTAATATTTTTCAAGCTTTCGAGTTGAGAATAAAATTTTCTGAATTTTGTGCCCACTGCTATGAATCGTACACAGACAAAAATGTGTGCACTTACTCGATATCATCAGCATATACACATATGTGTGTGAAAACATCACATTCGAGAGTATATAACAACCTACGTGAGTTGTTGCGCAAAGTGGGTTCTGTGTAACAACTTGGGTGCGTTGTTTTGTTGCATGAGCGCTTGTATTACAACGTCACAGCAGCGAATGGTTCGAGTTATTTCGTCCATGCAGAAATTTGAGCGGAGGTGGGGGGGTGCAATTTTTGGGGAAACATTAAAGCTTGGAATTTTGTCAGCTATGGTACGTTAATCGACTTGTTTTTATCCCAGATTGACAGATGTTTGGGAGGACGCCTCCTCCCCCTACACACGGAATATGCGTTTATGTTTCTACCTGTCCAAACTCAACCTTAGAATGAGTGGAGTGGCTGCATCTTCCGATCCAAATACCCGCACTTAGCAATTATTCATTATTTTAGCCACATAAACGTTATGCCAATCAGGTTGACTAATGCCAAGTTTAAATATTTTTTGTGATTACATTAGTATAGAATTCGGCGGACCGGGCATGTTTAATATTATTCATAGCTGTCGTAGCTATTGTGTAGTAGCTTCAGTTATGAAATTTTTACTTGTCGGATCTAGCAGTCAGTTTTTTTTAAATCGCTGTTGGGGGGTTTAGTAAGCTACCCATGGGTTTCGGTTGCTAAATTCCCAAATTTTATCTTTTTTCATAAAATTCTTTATTATATCGGTCCCTCAAATAGTTAGTTTATCAAAATTTTAAAGTTTATTTCCTTTTGCATCTGCATCTCTAATTTGCATATTTTGGGGTTATTTTAAAAGTATTAGCTATGTGTAGTTAAAAGTTCTAGTTTAACTTTATTTCAGTCTGGTGTCAGCGCTCGTAGAATCAGCGGCGGAAATAGTGATGCGGCTTGATATATTTTTACTTACTGATTATTGTTTAATCTTGGAGCTTACCTTGTTAATATTCTAATAGTAGCTTTTGTGTTTTGGTTTTATTATGTTTGTTATAGAAGTGAGAAGTGCTGAGCAAAGTGCGGAGATTTAAAGCATTAGCTATTGATTATTGGTGATTTTCTAATGCAATCCAACAGGAAAGGTGCTTTTACTCGGCCCTTAGCCCAGTGGACTAGCACTTGGAATTTAGGAAACGCTTATACTCGGGTTTAATCCTAAATATCCACGGCATAATGGCTTTTATTTTTGTTGCACAAAGAATGCGCGGGTCTCCTGCTTGACTTTTACGGAATAGCGTGAAAAAGGGTCCAATGTACGGAAAGAACTTTGAACTGCGACACCAATAAGTACTCCTATTTCCAGTATTTTAATTAGTAATATTAGCTTTCAAAAGAAAAATCAGCGGCAATAAGTCATATTAGGGGCGATAGGCAATAGTAAAATACTAGATTTAGTAATAGCTTACAAATTTCGGTCCCTGTGTCGAGTGAGAAATCATTCCAGGGCGAGAGTGAAGGTGGGTTCAGAATTAATTAGTAGTAGTACTGGTGTCCTGTGGCAACCGTCCGGACCCTACTATCAGTAGTAATATTCTTGAGAAGACCGGGTGAGTAAGGGGCGAGAATTCGACTACCTCCTCGAGCCACCGTAGTTCCCAATTGCGATTGTTTCTGGACCGGTGTCCATTGGGCAGGAATCTCCCCATACGAATCCCCGTCCGGTAGGACGTTTGGAGTGAGAAACTTCAACTGCACAACAGTCGACCGCTATCGTACAGTTTTAGTAATTTTAACATAACTGGCACTACTAGTGTAAATCTAAGGCCTAGGTCCAGGTACTCAGATAATATCATATTGGCTACCGTCCGGCGTCATTGTGTCAACCCACAAGGGCTCTAGTAAAGTAACAAATAACATAAATCGTAACCCCTATCCTTCAAGTATATATCCTTTAAACATTTGTATAATTTAGGGTTAAGGATTAAGTCAAGACATGTTAGCTTTAAATAAATTTAACGGTTAAAGTACTAGATAGGGATTGTCAAGAACATCGGAATTAGCGGTCGAGGTGTATTGCGAAAGTGAACGTCAGACTGTGCAAGGGTGAAACCAGACTGTGCTAGAGAGTTCGGTGAAGCGCTAGTGTGAACTAATAGAGTTCGGTACTAAAGGAAGTACCACCATTTTGGTAACGAGAGCTCGATTAACTGTATTGAAAAACTAGAGCGAAGCTTGTGTGAGCAAAAATACGGTACAAAAGAACAGTAGCGATACTTTTCGAAACGAGCACCGAGGAAGTACGTAGTTGGATAGGGTTATCAAAAGAGTGCCAAAACTGATCGACGGTGTTATCAGTGTCTAACATTTTATCGTTCGTAATAAACATTTTATATCCGTGTCTGTTCACCGACTATCTGATACTCGACCACGTAGAGCCGAGCAAGGATCACGCCGCATCGCGAAATATAGGGCACTAGCATAGCTCACAAAAGAAAGACGCGCGCCATAACAAGCATCCCACCGGCATTCTACTGGCCACACCTCGAACCGCACAATCCTTCGGTGACGAATCCCTTTCCCTTTTTAATTCCGATAGCGACATAAGGAAAAATCCCCTACCAACCCCTACCCCCAACAAAATAGCAAAATATAAGAATTGCAGTGTAATATATTATATGCATACACACATTTATATTATGATTACACATAATAACTCAAAATTCACGTTACGCACATCGCACAATCACACACATATATATTTAATTTTTTATATTTTGTGTGTATTTGTCAGAATGTAGTGGAGATTGTGTTGCAGGAATGAAAGCATTTAAATATTGTCTGTGTTTGTGATCGGCAATAACTCGGGAATGACTCTAACCGATTTTCATCATCGTAGGCTCATTCGAACCGGCATAGTCGATTTACCATGTAATCCCTTTTTATTTGAGTTCTGGTTCCGGGGTTAGGGGTCAAAATTTTTTGCCCCATTTTACCACATTTTAGTATATAGCTACCCTTCACGGAAGCAAGGTTATTTTTATCTTGACTTTAGAATTTTTTCTCTGGTTTGTTTTATTTCATAGTAAAATGATAAATGCCGCGGCCTTTTTGTTTTTCGATTAAGGCACCGGTTCTGGAGTTATGGGATTTGAGGTATTACACCCTAGGGGTTCCTCGATCCAGGATTAGAAAATTTGTTGTGACGTCCTGGGTGGCTGAAAAGTTGTTTCACATTGGAGTTTTCAAGCATGGAAAACTCATTGCTGGTGTTGGTTTTACTCTGCGACCCATGGGTACGGGGGTATGGTACTCTCATGGTTAGGGGTCAGAGGTCAAAATGTGGGTTTTTTACCCCATTTTAGTACCCTTCACGGAAGCTAGGTTATTTTTATCTTAACTTTCGAATTTTTTCTATGGTTTATTTCATAGCAAAATGATAAATGCCGATATGTATCTCTTTATTTGTTTTTTCGATTAATGCTCCGGTTCTGGAGTTATGGGGTTTGAGGTATGGCACCCTCGTGGTTCCTCGACTCAAAATTCGAAAATGTGTTCTAATAATAATAATAATAGAAACATTTATATAGCGCCCTTTTAGCTGAAGCGTTGCAAAGGCGCTGGCACAAAATATTACAGGAAACACAGACTTTACGTACGTATATACACGTAGACAAAAGAAACTGAAAGAGTATACACGTAAACAGACAATGATAACATTGGGGAACATAAGACAGATTATTTTTTTAAATATACAATTTTATACAAAACAATAAACAGTCAAGTCCTAGAGAATAAGTGCATTTTAAGCCTACATTTGAAGGCTTCTAGTGATGGTTCAGAGTCCCGCAATATCCGTGGCAGTTTATTCTATAATGATGGCTACAGAAAAGAGAAAACATTTGTTCATGTACCGTGTATTCTGAGGATGCGTTCATTAATTAGACGAGGTGTTGCTGCAGTGTTTTGACGGCTGAAAACTTTTACTTTAGGGGTTTTTGGGCACGGCAAACTCATTGAAGGCGTTGATTTTGCTCTGCAATTTATGGTTCTATAGGTACGCGGTTATGGCGCCGCCATGGTTCACCGTCGCAAAATTCCTAATTTTACAGTTACGTAGTGTTACGCTGCTGATACGTTGCACTTGAGGGTTTTGGGTATGGGAAACTTATTGCCGGTGTTAGTTTTGTTCTAACTTGTGTGGCATTGTGTGATATCCACAAATAGCATATCGACGTATGCTATCGAGAGGTTATTGGCTGTGTGCGCAAAAGGCGTAGGTGTACCTAAGCTTCACTACGTTCTGCAATCTTGATAGTTACTAGTTTAGGCGGAAAAGATCTTGCTAAATGTACTACTATTTGTGACATGATATACCTTGGGATAATTGTTTCAAATGATTTGAACTGGGGGTGACACTTAGTATCAGCGGTAGGACAAGCCAATAAGTTGTAGGGTTTAATTAAGCGCCATGTCAAACATCTAACATTGTTAAAGCTTCACCGAACCCTGGTGTGGCCACAGTTAGAATATTCGAGTATGAGTATGAAACACATATTTGAACAAAACTCCAGATATTCCCAAGATGTTCAAGCGTCTCTATACTTTAGTGACAAGATCGTTTCGGGCTGGAATGGGCTCCCCGGGGGGTTGTTGAGGCAAAAAAATCTGGCGTCTTTCAAACAATTGCTTCACGTTTCCGGCTTCTTCACGGAAGTTTAAACCGTTTTTACTCCTTTTTTCAAAGCCCTATCGAATGGGTCTATCACCTTGTGCAACATGAAACGAGAGATTGATCGAACGACGAAACAACTAAGCCTGTGCACAAAGCACACAGATGAATATATAATTATATACAGGTGAATAATTGTGACCAAGGCTACTAAGCTATTTGTTCCAGCAAATTTTTCATTATAGTTGAAAGGGGATGTTAAATATTGTAAAATTTAAATCTTGTTTGAGGAGTAGTAGAAGGTTTATCGAGGTGTTTATACACTCGCTGCGTTGATAAGTATTGCATGGCAAGTGGCAGTTTTGCTATATATAGGACATAGCGTGTTTAAGCTAAATTATAGTGCGATATTATCAAATAGTTCTCGCTATTTAGACAAAATTGAAAATCGATATTAAATGTGAATATTTCGATGAAATAAAATGTTTTGCTTTGATTATGTCGATAATCACCTTTGATAAATGATTATGTCGATGTCACCACCAGTTACGTTTTCTGAAAACGATGTTAAACAGGAAATTCATCTTCTGAAGAAAGGTGCAGCTCCTGGGCCCGATGATATGAATAATGATTTTATGATTGAATGTTCGGAGCAGTTATCCATGCCACTTTCTAAGCTATTCACCCTGTCCATGATGACTGCAACGATTCAGTCTGCTTGGCGAGAAGAATATGTGGTGCCGATCCATAAAGGTGGGTCGACTAAACAACCAGATAATTATCGCCCCGTTAGTTTAACCTCAGCAACGTGCAAGCTGATGGAACGCTTTATTCGCCGGTCGCTGGTTCAGCATGCACAGAATAATGACCTGTTCAATCGATCACAATATGGCTTTGTTGGTAAACGATCTGCGGAATTGCAATTAATTGAATTCATGAATTTTTGGGAAACATTATAGATTCTGGTGACGCGGCAGACGTTGTTTATCTGGACTTTAGGAAAGCCTTCGATAAAGTCCCTCATCAACGGCTACTTGCTAAATTGAAGGCGTATAATATTAATTCATTGGTTTTGTCTTGGATAAGGGAATTCTTAGCTGGTCGCCATCAGAAGGTGCTGGTTAACGGTCACATTTCGTCGTCCATTGATGTCTTGAGTGGTGTTCCACAGGGTAGTGTCGTGGGACCTTTTCTCTTTGCGTATTATATAGATGATATTGATGAGTCTGGGGGTGGAAAATTTTTTAAATTTGCGGACGATACAAAGGTGGTACAGAGATTGCATAGGCGACGCAGTGATTTAGACACGAGTGACATACAACAGGATATTGATGGACTATGCCATTGGGCATGGAAATGGGATATGGCATTCAACGTCAAAAAATTCGTTTGTGGGCATTTTGGTTTTTGGAACCCTTCAGTGGTATACACTGCAAACAATGAAGTAATTCCGATTGATTGTGGTAGAGGAATTAATGATTTAGGCGTGACCGTTTCGACAGACCTAAAGTCATCGCTTCATTGCAATAAAGTGTCATTGAAAGCTGAAAGATTTATCGGTATGGTTAGGCGGACTTATGTCATTCTAAAGCCAGAGGCGGTTAAAATGTTATACCAGTCATTGATTCAGCCTGCAGTTGAATATGCGTCAACGGCATGGCGACCATATCTCAGTAAAGACATTATTCGAATCGAGCGGGTACAACAGCGTGCCACGCGATTAGTAATGGAATTCTGGTCTCTGGAATACTACGATCATTTGGCAGCGTTGGGTCTTCAGTCGTTGGAGTGTAGGCGGCACCGAGCGGATTTGATCATGCTGTATAAAATACTGCATGGTCTTGTTGATTTCGAGGGTGATCGCTTATTTCGGTTTGGTCATCAATCAGCACGCGATCATTGCCCCAAACTGGTAGGTCGACGGACTCTGAGGTTGGACGTTGGGCGGTATGGTTTTGCGTATCGGGTGATTGGTCCCTGGAACTCTCTATCAGAACAAGCAGTCACAGCACCTACGCTACAAACATTCAAACGGTTAATCCATGATTCAGCCACTCAAGCCCGCGTGTGATTTTTGCTGCTGTGTTGGTCATTATTTTGCAGCCAAAAGACAGGATGAAAACATTCCATGGAAGCCCATGGATATACGCCATGAATCGACCGTGGCGACGCAGGTAAATATCGACGTAGAAAAGTTCTTTTTTTTTGAAAAGCACTGCATCTAACAGACCTTTTGAATGGCACGCCAAAAATTCAGTTTTATTTAGGCAAAAAATGCACAATTTTTGATTCGCAGTTTACAGTTTGGTGCTTCTATTAAAGAACACCACATGCAAACTGGGCGCTCCATTCACTGAAAATATCGCCAGAAAGCTTTATCCGGAGGCTCTCCGTTCGAAACCAAGGGCGTTCAATTTTAAAGGGTGGCCATCTTGCCAACAGAAAAACGGTTCCAAATCGTGTCAGAAACAGTGCCAAAACATTCGATGGGAGGAAATAACGATTTAGAAACAAATTTTGACAAAAATTACAACTTTTTTGCTTAAAGATGGAATATTTTGTACTGATTTTGACTAAATTTTATTTCTTTAAACGTGTTTTTACGAATGGAAAAAAATTTCACCAAGAGGCGATATGCTTTTATTTATATGTATAAAATACAATAATGGTTTCGCCATTCGCTGTAAATATCGCCATGAGGCCGGAGCAGGGGAGCCTCTCGATTCGAGATCAAGGGGCATGAATTGGGGCGCATTGGTTGTACCTTGGCTTTGAAATATACTTTAAAAATTTCAATATTTTTTATAAAATTTCAATAACTCGCCTCAGAATTGCTGCAAAAATGTTTCAAATTGAGGTTTAAAGCAAGATGTCTACAATTATTTTGTTTATTTATTCGAAATCATAACTTTAGGAAGGGAAAAGTTAAGTTTTTGTGTCAGCAGAGGTGCTTTACCGACAAAGCAGAAATTTTACCAAGGGCAGCCGTTTTCTTGGCCAATGGGCAGCGAAAACTTCCAGGGCCCCCACAACTTTGGATAAGCCAGAAATATATAGAATGTATATATTTGTATACATCTGCATATTAATGTTGTTCTGGGGCAAGAGTTCTACCGGGGCCGGAGCTAAGCCTGTCGAGCTGACAAGTACTATGTGTCGGAATTTCCAGATTTTCGTACACGTTTTTGATAATGAAACATCGTTGTTCATTCGCCTAGGCAACATATATATAGCGGTTATTAGCGTTCCTAATTTCAAAGATTTACCTATATTCCTCCAATTATGAAACGGAACGAGCGGAGTTTCCTTATACAGCGCACAACAGTGGCGAAATTTAATTTTTTCTTTACTCTGTCACGTGTACAGCCTTAACCGCAGGACCGATTCTCAAAAAGTTTTTTGTTGGTTTCGGGTGTGCCCTCCAGTTGGGTAAAAAAATCCGACCACACCTTGGCAGTCAAACGTGGATCGGAAAGGCTCCAATCGTGCATTTTTGTATGTGCCTACATCACTGGTATATCTTGTTACAGAGGCATCGCATCAAAAACGGAGACCACATTCCGTGGCCGGCGTGTCGAGATTTACAACTTTGCTGACAACTACAACTTTGTATTTTATGTGTTTTTGAACCAAAGATAGCGGATATAGGTCATTTAAAACCTGTGAACATGTATAAACGTACACGTAGCAACTGTACATCAACTTAAATTAAAACGCGAATAAGTTTTAACTGGCACCTAAATTTTACCTTTACTTGGCCGGGGCTTCGACGTTGTCCCGGCCCAAAGTTAAATTCGGCTAAGCTCCGTTACATCCCTAATATTCTTAAAAAGCATGTGTGTTATGCATAACTAGATTTTACTATTCGGTTATTCGGCCGAGTATTCATTATTCCGTGGAATATGGTATGCGGTCGTTCTCTATTGCGTACAGAATAATAGGCAGTGGTTTAAGTTACATGAATTAGATCAGTGATTTACACGTAATCAGTGATTTTATGTATTATATATATACACATAGCTCACACAAACGCACCTGATGGTGCCGCTTGCTCAGCTTTCAGGCAAAACAGATATTGTCGCAACCATGAAGGTAAATGATAGACTGAACAGCGGCAAGCCCAATCAAGTCGGCTTAGCGTAGTTGGGAAGTTGGAAATAGTGTCTGAAATGTTTGGAAAAACATAACACTAACATACATACACTAACAGTAACTATAGTTTATTCAGTAATATATATACACAAAATGCTAGTGACCTAATTTTGATGTTCATGGTCATGTAGATTTCCTGTTACTTCCTGGTTTGACTTTATCACTGATGATCGTCCTCGGGACCATATGTATAAGCTACGACCAAAAATGCAACCCCGCCTCGACTGTGCCGTTATTCGTTCGCATATCGGGTGGTCAATAACTGGAACAACGTACCACTTTTGGTGGTGTCAGCTCCAAGAGTTAAGCTATTGAAATCACGTCTCCACGCGTTGGGGTGCCTTCCGGAGCTGTAGTCTGCCACCGTACCGTCGTGATTCAGGACCACGGTGACGGTGATGGGACCACTTAATTTCAATTGTATAATGTGGACGCACAAGCCATTTTTCTATTTCACGGCTTCCGGATTGCCGTCGTGATATCTCCAGAAAGATCGTTGGCGATCCGGGTCAAAGGTGAATTGGCCACCATCAAACTCAGTTACAGGATGTATTTAAAGGGGTACTGTTTCGCTGTTTTAAGAGCATTTATGCACCGCATTATTGTTTACAATTTGATATGCAGAATTATTGTATACAATTAGCATTTTAATTTCATTTCAGCTATATTTGATCTGATAATTTAATATAATCTTAGATTATAAACACAGAAAATTTCTGCATGATGGATTTGAAACACAAATCTTGTAAAGCACAGGTAAGCATTAGAATATACACCAGATGATTTACAGGTATATTCCAGTTCCGAAGAAAATAGTGTGTGTTCCGGTTGCGGTTTTAGCAGGCGATGAAAACCTACGGGAATGGGAATTCTGGATATAATATTTACAATTTTTTTTCTAGTTTTTCTCTTGTTCTGGTCTAAAATGGTATATATTTTCGTGTGTACAACAATCGGTTTTTTATATATGTATGTACATACAAAACGAATTTTTACCTTAAGAAATTCCGATGTAAATTTTAATGTAGACAAATTCTTCCTGTAAAATTTTTCATCCTGTACCTTTAGGATTCGCTAATATTAACCATATGTTATGCGTGAATAAGCTTAAGTTGCTCCACAAACTATTCTATTTTGTAATTTCTCTAAAAATTATTTTTTACATCTCACCAATCAATTTGTTCAATTTGAACCTTATTTTGTCCCTTTATGGAGGTCAGTTTATGGGAGTTTCAGGGTACGGGTCACGGTACAGTCATTGTACTAGTGAATAATCGAAACTGAAACTAGTCGAAACTTGGACCGTAAGTTTTAAGCGGAATCGGAACCTAGTGTTATCAAGATGACAAAATACATGGATAAAAATAGAAGTTATCAGGTCATGAAATGTATTGCTTATTTGTATAAACTGTATCATACTGAGTAATATATCACACATTGAGTGTTGTCAAATCAATTTTGTTTCCCATTGCTACGTGTCACTAAGTAAGTATATGTTATCTTATTTCTAACCAAGATCACGGAACGCATTGGCCATTCGGTTGAGAGCGCTTGTAGATGTTCCATGACCGGTGTTACGTCCCCAGCGACAGCAGACAGATCATTTGGACTAAAAAATATATGCGAAGCGGACGAGCCAGATATCAAAGTTCAGAAAGTGCAGTTGAGATGTGCAAGCGCCGTTTAAAAGTGTTAATGGGCGGAGCTGATACCACTTATGGCGGCAAATTGTTCCAGGGGCGGACAACTCGAAGGGCAAAGTTGTAGAGTTTGTCGTTTACGCGAGCACGCGGTTTGACAAGTTTGAGGTTGTGGGCTCGTAGCCGGTTGTCATTTGCCAGTGTGAATAATCGTTCATAGTCATAGTCTATGAGGCTGTGGAGAAGCTGGTAAGTCAGGATTAGGTCAGCCCGAAGACGGCGAGTCTCCAGAGTTTGAAGAGACAAGAAGCGTAGTCGATCCGGATAGTCGAGGTGAGATTTTCCGACGCAATGGAAAGATGCCAAAATTATCTTTATATACAAAAACAAAAGTGATCGATCAAACTGTTGCAATTACCGACCGATCAGTCTAACCTCGGCTGTTAGCAAGGTGCTTGAAACTCTTGTCCGTGATAAGGTTGCCGAATTTCTTAATCAGAACGGTCTCATCAATCTATCGCAGCATGGTTTTATTGCAAAGAAGTCCACGACTACACAGTTACTAGAGTATTTCAACTTCGCAACAAAATGCCTCGATTTAGGAGATTGGCTCGATGTTGCTTATGTAGATTTCTGCAAAGCTTTCGACAAAGTTAACCACGAAGCCCTGTTGTTCAAGCTCGAATTATACGGAATAGGTCGTAATCTATTGAATTGGTTTCGCAGTTATTTATACGGGCGAAGGTAGTTTGTTAGCGTAGATAATGTCAACTCCAGTTGGTCGGCTGTTACCAGTGGTATTCCGCAAGAATCAGTACTTGGACCACCGCTATTTTTAATTTTTATTTTATTAACAATGTCGACGAATATATACGTATCTGGCGCTGTGTGCAAATTTGCCGATCATATACGACTAGCTCGTCGGATAGTGAAGAGCAACCCATATATACGTAGGTTTCAATTCGATGCAGCTAGACCTTGATGGTTTAGGCCTTTTTTGTCAAGATTGCTCGATTGCTGTCAACAATGACAAGAGCCACATTATGCACTGTGGATTTAAAAACCCCGAGTGGCATATTCGTTGCTATGAAATCTGCTGCATATAACTGAGGAAGAAATGGATCTTGGAATACTGGTGTGCAACTCCATGAAATTTTTCATGATTAGTCAGCGTGCGATACGGATGATCCATCTCCTACGCAGAACCATAAAACACTGGACTAAAAACATTTATAAACATTATAAAGGTTAATGTATGGTGCCCATGTTTGGATCGCGATATCAAGATGCTTGAGAGAATACAACGGATTGCTACAAAGTTATTGCCAATGGTGAGATATTGGGATACCACGATAGACTACGCTACCTCGGCCTCCAGACTCGTCGACTTCGCAGCGATCTTATTCTTGTGTATAAGATGTATAATGGAGGCGTCAAAATCGATGTTGACAATTTATTTACTTGAGTATACCATGTTACTCGTGGTCACAACATGAAGCTGGAGCCGTTGGACACTCCTCGACTGGAAATCTGCCGCCATATCTTTACACACCGCGTTGTAAATTTCTGGAACATCAACTTTGATGTCAACGCGCCATCATTGGCATCGTTCAAACAACGATTGCACGCGTCGAATTTGTTACCATTGTAATATGACGTTATTTTGTTTCAAAATTGCTTGGTCTGTCCCATTCGAGAGCAATATCGCATCGTAATCAACGCATCAAATATACAATGCGACCAGTCTGGCGGAGGCTGAAGGTGAAGGTGAAATGCCGCGAACGTGCTTGGTTGCCCGGCGCTGTACCTTTTCAAGCATGTTGATATCCTGGCGGTAATGCGGCGACCACGCTTGGCACGCATATTCAAGTTTGGGTCTGACGAGAGCACGATAGAGAAGGAGAAACGGCAGTTTATCGAGACTACAAAAGAACGAGATAGGAGCGAGATCCACGATGTGCCTCGGACGCTATTGTTCGACAATGATCAGATGCTTTCAATGATGACGAGAGCATGTAGCCAAGGTATCGTTCACTTTCACTTGTCGGAATAATGTCACCGCCAAGGTCATACTCTGCACCCGAGTTGCTACGACCAAAATGCAACACAGCACATTTGGCGACATTGAAAGACATCAGCGATTTTACAGGCCAGGCATAACCCGCACCAAGATCAACTTTGAGTTCGGCAACATTTTCAGCGGGAGCGAGTCTGCTTATTCGATGTAGTAGGCAAGTGTCATCAACAAAGTTCCAAACATGGCTTTTGATGTCATCGGCAGTCATTGATGTAAAAGAGGAACAAAACTGGGCCCAGTACAGCGCCTTGTGGGACTCCGCTACGAACGGATATGGGGAGGGAAGATTTGCTAGAGATATGACCGATTGAGAACGGTTTGATAGAAAGGCGGCAATCCATTTGAGAAGTTGGCCATTGATACCATGGGATTGGAGCTTTGTTATCAGGCGTTTATGCGAAACGACGTCAAACGCCTTTCGTAAGTCCAGGAGGACGCTATCGGCACATTGGTTAGAATCTGTTACTGAATTAGTTACTGTTTCAAAGTAGTCAATCAGCTCAAGGGTGGTAGAGCGACGGTTACGAAAACCAAATTGATTCTGGCTAAAGAGATTGTGTTCTAATGTAAAGTTCATTACTGCGGTTTTGATAATGGATTCCATTGCATTACAGCATGAAGCGGTGAGGTTGATTGGGCGAAAATTACAGGCATCAAGCGTGGAACCCTTCTTGTAGATCGGGGCGACGTTGACAAAGAGCCATTCCTTATGTATTGTGGCAGACAGAAACGACTTGCGAAACAATGCAGAGAGTGGCGAACTGATTGAAGTGCAGCAATATGATAGTAACACATTTGGAATACCATCTGGGCCTGGCGAAAACTGACGTTTGAGTTTGCGGAGTGTGTTACATACTGTAGATATCTTCACAATATTGATTTCTCTGTTTTTGAAAAAATCATTTTCGTTTTATAACAGATTTCTTTGGCACTGAGTCATGCTGTAATAATAAGCAAATCTAACAATAAGTATAACTATGCTGTCACCTTTTTGCGAACACAGTCTCCTGCTGTATTGCTGTGACGTTGCTTAACTTCAGTACTAATTTACCAAAAATTACCAACACAGTTTCTATTAGCAACTCACAGCAAAGTGAAATATTGGAAATTGTATATAAATCAGAACATAGTGAAACGTAATGGTGATTGTGTGTTGCAGGGGTGAAATCTTTTAAATTCCGTGTGTGTGTGATCGGCCATAGCTAGTTAACGGCTTAACCGATTTTCATGACCTTGGGGTCATGCAAACCGGCATGGTTGAATTACCGTTTTTGATTTGGGGTTTGGTTCCGGGGTCAGGGGTCAAAACGTGGGTTTTTTGGCCCTATTTTAGTACCCTTTCCCGAAGCAAGGTTATTTTTATCTTAACTTTCGAATTTTTTTTCTGGTTGGTTTTTTCATAGTAAAATGATAAATGCCGAAACCTCTTTTTTGTTGTTCGATTAAGGCTCCGCTTCTAGAGTTATGGGGTTTGAGGTATGGTGCTGCAATGGTTCTTCGACCCAAAATTCGAAAATTTGTTCTGCGGCCTATGCGACTGAAAATTTTCACTTGGGGGTTTTCTGGCATGGTAAACTCATTGTCGGTGTTGCTTTTGCTATATGACCCATGGTTCCATACTTACGGGTATGGCGCCACCAAGGTTCATAGTAAAATGGTAAATGCCGATGCATATTTTTTGTCTTTCGATTAAGGCTCCGGTTCGTGGGTTTGAGGTATGGCTCCCCCGTGGTTCCTCTACCCAAAATTCGAAAATGTGTTCTGACGTCCTGGGCGGCTGAAAAGTTTTACTTGGGGGGTTTTGGGGCATGACAAAGTCATTGCTGGTGTCGATTTTGCTCTGCGATCCATGGTTCCATGGGTACGGGGTATGGCACCGCCATGGTTTATCAACCTAAAATACCTAATTACTTTCTGTTACGTCCTGGGAGGCTGATAACTTCAACTGGGCGGTTTTGAGCTGTATTGTGTGATATCCACAAACAGCATATTAACGTATGCTATCGAGAGCTGATTGGCTGTGCGCGCAAAAGGCGTAGGTGTAACTTCGCTACGTTCTGCAGTCTCGAAAGAGTTACTAGTTTTGTAGTAGTGACAAGTATAACCAAGCCATACACAGCTTTACATATCGTTTTAAATTTTATCACAGCTATCTGGACGTAACCAAGACAATGTGTTTCCACCTGGCATTATTTTGTTGATACAGATTTACGGTGGCAATTTCTGCAAGGTTGATATGAAAATGTTTTCTTGAAATATTTATTCGACTAATTGTTAAGAGGCAATTTGTAGAGTTAACATTTGGCGTCGTCTGGTTTTGAAAAATTAGCCATTGTACCAATGAGTATCTGGGTATCTGAAACTGAATTTAAGCGGGACCGGAAATGAAAGTTTATGCGGGACCAGTTTTATAAGTATATATATTGCGAGATAAATTGTGGCTTCTTTCCGGAAAGCCACGAACCTGTTATTCGACGAGCTTTCTCTAGAAAGCACTATATATATATAGTTCTGTAGCACTCAAGAAGGGTTTGGAATAGGTTTTTCGACCTAGTTACCCAGTAAGTAGGTTTACATGCATAATTTTGTGTCAATCCATAAGTTTCGTGGAATTGAACGGTGTCTATTACGACTGGATCCGGTCACCTGTTCCTGGGATACTAGAAAACTGTCGATTTCATTTCGCTATTTTTGAGCGGAGCTCGGCGAAGCCGAGCGAAGCGTTTTTATTTTCTGTCTGGGAGCAAAAAAGTCGATGTCCGTTCGTCTTTCACGGATCTCCAGAACCACTGAACCGATTTTAAAATTTTTTTGTTTGAAAGCCTATCATGTCAGAGTGTGCACCTGATATTTGGGATTAAAAATTTTTGATTGGTTAATTAGTAATTAGCTATATGATTAGTTAAGCTTATGCAGCTAAAATAGAGAATTTTGCAATATTTGTGTTATTTATTGAAATAGAATCGTTTCAATCAAACCATTATAGGGTTTTATGGGTCGAAGAATTCAAATATAATATTTTTACCAATGATAAAGCCCAATGCAATGTATTATAAAATTGAGTACATTCGTAATGCTACAGCCCTAGTTCCGCTCACAAATGTAGTTCCACTACCGACTAGTTTTAATTGACGTAGAATTTTTTGGAGGTGCACAAAATTGTTTGATCTTATTTTTGTTAACTGTATGCGTACAATGGATCAAATAAAAATAATTTTTCTGTAACATTAAAAGTGGCAAATATTCACCATGACCTTACACGTTTTTGGCACTTTGTACCGATTTTGGTCATTTTTTACGATTTACGGACTTTGAGCGAATATATCTCTTGAACCAGGAAAAAATCAAAAATTTTATACAAGAGGTTTTGCGTATGTATTTGTTCGAAGAGTACGTTAAAATTTTGAATGAAATATTTTGAAAATTGAGAGAATAGATCTGATTTATATATATTGTTTTGGCCAGATTTAGGTATTTAAATGCAGTTTTTTAGACCAAGCCAGTTGGGGGCCTTTGAGCTACATTCTAACCAAATACCGTATCTCAAGCGTCCTGTTGGGTTCCGGTGGGTCTCTGGCAAGCCCTTTCAGACTAGTCAGGATACCTTAAATTAAAGTAATTCTCACTTTGCAGTAACATCTAGGTATTTACACCTGGTTTTAGTTACGTTAAAAAGCAAAGTTGGTCAAATTGGACACTCTAGTAACTTTGTAGACATTGCTTCCAGTACCTAGTTACCTTATTGCACCCCTAAGATTGGTCTAATCGTGTTTTGGAAGGGCCCAAAATGTTTTTCGTATCTGGCTCGCCTAAAGTGCGACTTAGATTCGTTAAAAAAGCAAACGTGATCAAATTGGGTATATATATAAATCTAATGATTTTTGTTAAAGTATTTCCAGTACCTAGCTACCTCCCTATATTCCTAAAAGTGGGCTGTCGTGTTTCTAATTTTTCGCTTCTCGCTTGCCCAAAGTGCTATTTGTATTTAGATACGTTAAAAATCTTGACCAAATTGGGTACTGTGGTGACTATTTCCAGTACCTAGCTATCTTTCTATACCCTTAAAATTGGGCTAATGTTGTTTCTGTGGGCAAAAATTCGATTTTTTGTATATATCTGGCTCGCCAAAAATGCGATTAAGCTCCTTTAAAAACTAACATGACAAATGTGGAAACATATATATATATATATATATATATATATATATATATATATATATATATATATATATATATATATATATATATATATATTTGCGTATTTAGCTCGCCCAAAGCGGGATTTAGATCCGTTGAGAAACAAACTTAATCAAATTGGGCACTCTATTGAAGTTGCGAACACTATTTCATGTGTCCAGGTACCTTCGTATACCCTAAAATTAGGCTAATCCTGTTTCTTAGGACAAAAATTTTTTCGTATTTGGCTCGCTCACACTGCGATTTAGGTTCGTTAAAAAGCAAACATGATTAAATTGGACACTTTAGTTTTTGTGAACACTGTTTCTAGTGCCCAAGAACTTTTCTATATCCGTAAAATTCAGCTGATCGTCTTTCGGGGAGGGCTGTTCAAAGTCTTGATTTTCCGAACATGGCTCCCTGAAAATGCTATTGAGGTCTGTTCAAAAGCAAACGTTATAAAATTGGGCACCGTAGTGACTTTTTGAACACTATTTCAAGTACCTATGTACCAGGGAGTAACCGGAATTCCGGTTCCGGCTAAAATCGTGTTCCGGTTGCGGTTCCGGCAAAGGGCAAAACCATACCGGAACCGGAACAATGATCAAGCTTCAATACAACCAAGCAAAACAAAAGATTAATAAAAGATATTACACATCCAGAAGTCTGTGCGGTACGTTTCAATTAAACCGGTAATCAATCCAATTCGGTAACAGAGTATGGCTAACGCAGAAGTACTTAGGGTATGCTTCGCTAGCATAAATTGCTTCAAGAACCTGCCAATGTGCTTGTAAACTTGGTAAATCGGTCTAAATTGAAGTAAACTAACGTTATCGGCAAAGCAGCTAGAAACTCCTTTCTTGGCAAAGAACTGTATATATTGAAACTGTGCGAGCAGCATCACAGTGTGTCTCATTTATAGCATTCTGATTAGAAATTTATCATCATTATCAGCTAACTTACGGGCACTGTTTGTCCAACGCTAACCTAAACATTGTACCTGATCAGAAAATTACCTTCTATCTATTATTTTTTCTTGAATCTTATAAACCAATAATTTCAAGTTTCCTACAGAAGAACATGTAACAAACGTATGTGTAGTAAAGGAATGCGACTGGAGACAGAGCGAAAGTGTGTATTCTAGCGATTTGACGCAGTATACGCAATGGTGTATAGTGGAAGGCATTTTTTGCTCTGGGTGTCCAAAAATCGATATAGTTGATCGATAAATATACATTAATAGCTTCCTCAGTCTCTTTAAAGTTTCAGAAAAGCAATAATACCATCGCATTACATGAAGTTTAATGTAAACGTTATTTTTAATGCATTTTAAATCCACTATACCTTGATTTCTTCCTTCATCTGTTTTACTATATATATATATAAATTTCGAAGATCAAATTCCGGATCCGGTTTAAATAGACGGTTCAGGTTGCTGCTTCCAGTTCCGGTTATTCCATGCTATGTACATACCTAAACCACTAAAATTGGACTAATTATTGTTTCTGGATACCCGAAACTCAATTTTTCGTATCTAGCTCGCCTAAGACGCGATTTATGTAGGTCCGTTATAAAGTAAACTTGATTAAACTGGGCACTGTAGAGACTTTGTAAACACAATTTCCAGCACCTAGGTGCCTTCCTATACTCTTAAATTGGGCTAATCATGTTTCTAAGTGCCCAAAAATTCGATTTTCCGTATCTAGCTAGCTGAAAGTTCGAATAGTTTGGGCACTGTGTTGATGTTGTGAAAATCTGTCTGTAGTGAAGCTTTTCGAAATTGTCTCCTACTGTGTATTTTGCTCAAGAAAAAGTGCAAAAACAAGTTAAAAATTAACCCATGTGTAACCTTATTCAATTTTTATAAGTTAGTTATGTGTAAACGGAAAAATGTTTTTCAGTCATAGCAATGCTCTTCGTTATTTCACTCGCTAAAATATCGAAAAAAACTAAATACTGAACTTACGGTTTATTGTTCAAACGTTCCGCTCAAGCCCTTTCTTATTTCACTCTCAAAAATATCAGAAACAATCAAGGCGCTGAATCTCCTTCCGTCTTACTGTTCAATGTTTTCGCTCACTACATAGATATGAAAAGCTGTGTTTACTCACTAAAATGTTATAAACAAAATGACCAATTAAACCACCGCAAGCCTCATATGTTTCTCCATTCAGTCGCTGAAACAACAAAAACAAATGGTTGATGCACTCTTCATTAAGTGAGTATGAGTGCACAATTATACACATTTGTAAAACCAGATGTGCCCACAAACTGTTAATTAAATATCATTTTGAAATGCTGATAAGACATAATTTAGAAGGGGTTCGCCAACCACACTTTTTAAGTTACAGCCAAAGAGAAGAAAGCAATATGTCAAATTCAGTCGTTTGTTTTGTGTATTAATAACAAGGGTTCAAAAAACCTATTCACTATTCACATTGCTTGGCTTGCAGGGTTAATATAAATTATTAAAATATATATTTTAAATCAACGCCGTTAAATTTATGTACTAAAATAACCTATCTCTATGTGAGCTCGTCTCAGGATTTAACATTATATGCACAGTACCGGCCAAAAATGACTGTCGCTCGCTCGTGGTTGCTCGAACTCGCCCTCTCGAAATAAGACAG
Source organism: Trileptium ribeirensis (assembly GCA_030248225.1). NCBI lineage: Eukaryota > Metazoa > Nematoda > Enoplea > Enoplida > Thoracostomopsidae > Trileptium > Trileptium ribeirensis. Next base: position 29,036 of record JASANE010009347.1, on the reverse strand, counting down.
TCATTTCTGAGGTGTAAGGTAGCACCATTTTGCCTTAGCAATCTTCACGCGAACGACATGTCATGGTAAACGTACTTGGGTTTATAACGCAAACGCTACATTACGTATGAGTGTTGAATGTGTAATTACATTAATGGAACTTTGTCGTTGAACCTTCTGTTTGTTCAATCTGTGTTAATACGTATTACTCGTTATGAACATTATAAATATTATTGCGTGCAACATTTCTGAGCTGCATTTTTGGTTTTTAGGCGACATTTAAGTAACGCTGTGTTCATCCGTTTAAGATGAAGCATGGATACTCAAGTAAAAGGAGTCCAATCCTAAATTTCACACTGTCCTAAGATATTGCTTGGAACGAAACACTTCAACTTAGAAATAAATCTTTTTCAAATGAAATGTATAGAAACTTAGAAATAAATCTTTTCAACTGAAATGTATAGAGTACGTATGTCCTGATTTCATACTCTAGTGTCATCCATCATTGTACATACATTACGTGTTGGCGAACCCCTTCTTAATTATATATATATATATGATAGGCATATCACAATGAAATGTCATTTGCGGCTTGTGGACACCTTGATTTTACAACTGTAAATGTGCATTCTTTCTCACTTAATGAGTGGTGCATCAAATGTTCACTTGCTATCACTTAATGAGGGGTGTATCAAAAACTGTTTTTATTGAATTCGAGTTGAACGAGAATTTTCAATTTTGGCTCTGGAGGGGGGTTGAGGAGGTAATGTCTGTGTGTGTCTGTCGCACCTGGATCTCGATAACGTTTGTTCGGAACCGCAATGGTCGATTAAGGTGTAGTGACGGAGCCCGGTTTTTGAATTTTTTCCCGTGGGAAAAGTTATGGGGCAAAATAACGTCATTTTGGCCCATTTTTCAGGATGTATATATATATATATATATATATATATATATATATATATATATATATATATATATATATATAACTTTATATATATATATAAAGTTTTTCAACTACTTCCCAATCTGGAGTCTATAAGCTTATAGTTGGCTCCAAATTTCATATTTGATGAAAAGTCGTGGCAAACTAAATGTGTGTTTTTTGTTGGTTTTAGTGTCGGATATGGGGTTTTCTTTGCCAACAAGCTGATTGCGAGCGTCAAAAATATTGTGTGGCAAATATTTTTCACACTTCTGCTTCATACTTGGTATGAAAAATGATATTTCCCTTAAGTGTCGGTTTGAATTCTTTAACGTTCCTTTCACGATCAATTTAGGGTTTATTGAATTATTAAGTTGTTAGTTCATTGTTTTTGTACTCGTATGATGTTTTGTCTACTGCATACGTTGGCTATCAAAAGAGGCGGGCGTAACTATGACTCATCACTCACGGTTTATATAATTGTAACAGATCCATACGGATCGTTACGAGGTGGATTAATCTTGACCACTGCCTAATGGCAAACTTTTGTCGAAAACCCATAATCCTGGCCACACTCTAATGGCCAACATTTACGATAATCCTGGCCACATTCCAATGGCCAACATTTATAAAAGTCCTAATAATCCTGACCACACTCCAATGGCCAACATTTTTTCGAACAGCACTAATTTTGTTCACAGTGTAACGGACAACATTTTTCCGAACACAAATAATCTTGTCCACAGTATAATGGCCAACATTTTTGCGACTTCCCCAATAGTCCTGGTCATAACGTAATGGTCAACATTTTCTAATTTAGTCACGAATGTTTTCCCACTTGAAATACCCATCAGTAAATAACCCAATCGGGCACGAAACCCACTGTGGCGCCGAAACTTACGTAAATGGGCTTAGAACCAATCTATAACCCCTTCGTGCGCAAGCGAATACATAAGCCGAATCTCCCCGTATATACGTACCGACTGTAAAGCTCTGCCGTCATCATTTTTAAAACCGTATATATATATACATAGTACAGATCATGAATCGTTACGTCCGTCAATCTCGCTACGAACTAAAGATTTTCGTCATATCTCGGCCCGCACCGCCGACAGTTTTTCGTGGTCAAACGGGATATCGTTACTAACGTTTTAAGGATACCGAGTTAACAAAAGATATTGCCGTATACTCGTATATAGTTGGATGATTGTGGATAGTAGGGCCATAAAGGCTCGTTGGTATATTTGGTATATTTAAATTGCGGATACGTATATTACCATTGTGTTGCTGTACTTTTTTCGATGGCCATAAAGGCACATGTTATGTAATTGATCCGTATTACCATGAGTGTACCGTAGATTTGCATGCGTATGTATATACCATTGGAGTTACCATCATTGTTCGTACATGTTTTCAGGTATATATGCACCATTTGGCATTCCGAGTTGAAGATACATGTTTCTATATGTAAATATCTACCTATATATATCAGGGAGTAACCGGAATTCCGGTTCTGGCGAAAATCGTGTTCCGGCAAAGGGCAAAAACCATACCGGAACCGGAATTCCGGTTTAAAAATTTTGTTTGAAATTTTCCACGTTTTTTTGCTTCATCCTGTAATCCAAACATATGTAATATATATATATTATACAATGATCAAGCTCCAATACACTCAAACAAAAGAAAAGATTAACTAACCAATTTGCCGTGTGAAACGTAAGTAGGGCACATAATTTGAGCAGGAATTTTTCATAATAACCTGCAGGAGTTTGTTGAGTCAAAGCCAGGTCGATGCTTGTAGCAGCTATTTTACACATCCAGAAGTATGTGGGATACGTTTGAATTAAACGGTCCAACTCGGTAACAGAGTATGGCTTACGCAGAAGTACTTAGGGTATGCTTGGCTAACATAAATTGCGTCAAGCACCCGTCAGTGCGCTTGTAAACTTGGTAAACCAGTCTAAATTGAAGTAAACTAACGTTATATGCAACGCAGCTAGAAACTGCTTTCTTGGCAATGAACTGTATTTATTGAAACTGTGCGATCAGCATCACAGTGTGTCACATTTATAGCATTCTGATTAGAAAGTTATCATGATTATGATATAACTGACGGACACTGTTTGTCCAACGCTAGCCTAAACAGTGTCTCTGACCACTAATCAGAAAATTACCTTCTATCATTTTCTCTTAGAATCATATAAACCAATAATTTTAAGTTTCCTACAGAAGAACATGCAACAAACATATGTGTAGTAAAGGGAGGCGACTGGAGACAGAGCGTGCATTCTACGCTAAAAAGCTTTGTAAGCACATTCGATTTGACGCAGTATATGCAATGGTGTATAGTGGAAGACATTTTTTGCTCTGAATGTCCAAAAACCGACATATTTGATAGATAAATAAACATTATTAGCTTCCTCAGTCTCTTTAAAGTTTCAGAAAGGCAATAATACCATCGCAATACATTAAGTTTAATGTAAAAGTTATTTTAATGCATTTTAAATCCACTATACCTTCATTTCTTCCATCATCTGTTTTACTATATATAAATTTCGAAGACCAGGTTCCGGTTGCTGGTTCCGGTTCCGGTTATTCCCTGATATATATATATATATATAATATATATTTATATATATATATATATATATATATATATATAGATATATGGGGACGTTACCTTTGTATTATATTCGTACCATATCCTTACACTGGAAAGGTCATAAAAGCGCCTGTAATTCATTATGATTCCATGTCATTTATGATTGTTATATTTGTACCGTATATTGTGCTGGTAGAGGCCGTAAAAGCGCCGATATCTGCCAGAATTTTGTACAGTTCTATGTCTCTGCCCGACCGACTAATTTTTGTGAGGACCGCTGACCCGGTCCTAGAAAATCGATACGTAGGGTCAAGCCCAGCCCCTGTGCAAAATTTCACCGAGAAATGCTGGCAAAGTAAAAAGCTATTGGAAATTAAAGGTCTTCCCCAGCCCCAATCGAATTGTACCCAAAATCGAGGTCGAAAATTATGAACTGAACAATTTAAGGAAACCAACCGAGTAAAAGCTAGTTAACAAAATTGTAACGGTTGTCCCGACAACCGGGGCCTCCGTTTCCGACTCGCCTTGTCGAGTAGAAATCGCCCGAAATACTAGTTTAATTTTAGTACCAAAATAGAGCTCGTTTTTGAGAGCCTTTTTTCAAGTCAACATAACCTAAGTTTTAGCACGTTTAGAATAGCGCCGATGACCGATGAGGCATCACCACACATAGTTCTCGCTCTAGCTGAATTTATAAGTACCGAAACACCATTTTAACCCTTGCCGCCATGCCCCCAAGTTGGCATAAAATTTGTACAACGATAACGCATGGCCGTTCTCCGGTCTCAATCAATTGAACCCAGAACAAATTTGTAGATTGTGTAGTAAGTTAGGAACTCGCTCGAATTTCGCCCTTACCGTTGTTTAGTAGCAATAAGGAACGACTCCATCGTTCTAGGGCCATATCCAGTTTTATTAATTAGGTCAGGTACGTAGTGAACTAGTGCAGAAACTCAACTAAGCACACCAAATTTGTTAACCCGTAGGAATTAAGAATACTCCAGAAGAAAGGTTCATTACTTCGGTAGTGGCCTACGCGCATGTTTTAGCGTATCGTTTGATGTCTTAGGACGAATCAACAAGACCAGTCTAGAAGATTAGGAGCTAAATCCAGCCGCATTTCACTCGAATCATAGGCATAACTCGCATAGTAAATTAAGACTATAATTTTGTATTAGCAAAAGCTTAAAATTCGGTCCCAACCTTAGTCTACCGGGACCCACGCGCGGATTTATGAGATAAGTCTACTCGATCATTTCAGCACTGTCATAGCCCATATTTGTAGATACGAAAAGTCTATTTTTGCAGTTATTTAGGTCATGGATGAGCCGTAATCTAAGATCGAATTTTGTCACTTTTCCATAGCGCTTGTGAAGTAATTTTGTCATGAATTAGAACCGAAAATTTGTTAGTTATGTCCATATAACCCGCCGAAACTTTCATTTTCTATCACTCGAGAATTCATTTGATTTTATAGGAAACCAGAATCAAAATTAATTAGCAGGTCTATAAATCCTACTATTGAAAATTTCATGGTCACTGTACGTAGGTATGTATGCGAGTAGGAAAATTTTGGATATTGTAGCGTCGTCGCATACAAGGAAAATTAACGAGTCGTACCAACGATTGCCTCTTGAACTTACCGCTTTGTCAGTATATATATCTATACACACATGTACTATTTCTTGCTTGTATCAATAGTATGTATATTAAACCAATCGCTACCAATGCTTACTTATCATTTACCATAGTCTCGTGATTAGGATGAGCAAGATGAAGTGTCGCGAAAGTCCCACTGTACGCTTTGTCCCGCATACCTTGTTTCGTTTCCGCCTTTCGCTTACCTGAACCTGCTGTTTGTCGGAGTACCCTTCTTTAGTACTAGCACTCGTAGTTCCGAGGAAGTAGTTAGTTCAATGGCGCCATTCCTTTTTATCGATAACTAACCGTATTACTTGCCGGTACGGACTTTTGGCTTGACCCATTGTTTCTCATGAGTAAGGTAAGCGCATCTGTCATTAGAACAGGCTTCACAGTACACGCCGTGGTTTGACTTAGCTGTGGGAGTTCCGTGAAAAAGGCGATGACTCCGCAACCCATCCCGATTGACGCCCTGCTCATTCTCTTATTAGCGTACCATATCAGTAACATAGTACCTGTTGTATTCGGCCGTACAATATGTGTCTGTCTATACCCCCACAACTTTGTGACTCATCAATAAATGCTCAATGGAAACCCAAGTTGTTCAAGTGTTTTATTGACCCTTAGTAGCGATATGTATTCAAAGGGGTTTGAAATCCGTCACCCCAATCGACGACCCACGTACAGGTTTGACACGCGCATCGAAGACACAAACCTTAGCGTGACTCGCCGATTACCTACAAGTGTATTAACTATGTTTATAGTGTATGTACGATTCGTGCGACTCAATTAGAAAAATTTACAGCCAAATTTACAACTCACGCTGAGCACCCTAAAACAGGAAACCACTCGCGCCAATCCGACGTTAATCGTCTAGGGCCACTGGCTAAATTAAATGATTTAATCGTTTCGAGAAAGTGGGAATCAATTTCGATCAAACCCAAACACCCAAAATTTCACACTTCTCGGGTTAGACCTGGATAGGGAATAGCGGCCTGGTCTCTTTGGCGTGTGAGCAGGTGACGGAGCCAACCTCCCTGGGGACCTCAAAGGTAGTACCTCGTAGACTACGTGCGCAACCCGTCCGGCAGGATCAGAACATATCCTGTGAAGCGCTCCTGTGGCTTGCTAAGCTCCGTAATTTTTTGGGCCTGACCCGAACAAAAGAAAATTTACCCAATAGGTCCGCCCTTGAAGTCACGATAGCCGGGGTCGTATGGGCATTACGTTTGGGGAAGTGCGTAATGCAGCAGCGTCACGTCGATATTACATAATGCTGCACCTGCGTACTGTGTGTAGGCTTTGTTTGTGTGTGCTTTCTACAACAGTGTTCGGGGATTGTTCTCACCACTCGAATTCTGGCTCGCAAGCGAGCTTCACTAGTTATTTGAGCGACTGAATGAAAATTCAGGTGAGGCATTGCAGGGGTTTAATTGTTCATCTTGTTTTTGATATTTTATTGAGCATAAACAACTTTTTCATGTCTGTGTAGCGGTCGAAAACATTGCACAGTCAATCGGAACAGGGTTCAGCGCCTTGCTTGTTTTGCATATTTTAGTGAGTGAAATAAAAATGTGTTTGAGTTAATGCTTTGAACAAAGCGTGAGGAAATTAGTGTTTTGCTTTTTTTCTATAATTTAGTGAGAAAAATAACGAAGGGCATTGCTATAACTTGAAAGGTATTTTTCAGTTTATAACAAGCTTATAATACCTGAACAAGCTTGCAATGACCAGGAGTTGCTTTTCCCAATCCCGTATAGGGAATTTTTCTAGCTTGCTATCAGGGAATAACCGGAAACGTCCATTTAAACCGGAACCGGAACCTGGTCTTCGAAACCTATATACTAAAACATAAAAGGAAGAAATGCAAATACAGTGGATTTAAAATGTGTTAAAAATAACGTTTACATTAAAATTAATGCATTGTGATGGCATTATTGCCTTTCTGGAATTTTAAAGAGACTGCGGAAACTAAATAATGTTTATTTATCGATCAATATGTCAGTTTTTGGACCGCCAGCGCAAAAATACTTTCCACTATATACCCTTGCGTATATTGCGTCAAAACGAATGTGCTTATAACGCGTGAAGCGTAGAATAAACACTCGCTCTGTAGAAGAAACACTCGCGCTCTAGAAGAAGCACTTTCACAAATGTTTCCACTCGCCTCCCTTTACTACGCATACGTTTGTTACATGTTATTCTGTAGGAAACTTGACATTATTGGTTTATATGGTTCTAACATAAAATAATAGAACATATATATTAGTATAATTTTCTGATCAGTAGTCAGAGACACTGTTCTGACTAGCGTTTAGACGATAATGATGATAACTTTCTAACCACAATGCTAAAAATGAGATCAACTGTTATAGTGCTCGCAAAGTTTCAATGAATACAGTTCATTGCCAAGGGTGTAGTTTCTGGCTGCTTTGCAGATAACGCAAGTTTACTCCAATGTAGACTGATTTACAAAGTTTGCAAGCGCACTGGCTTGTGCCTGACGCAATTTATGTTAGCCAAGCTTAAAGTTAAGTACTTCTACATAATCCATACATTGTTGCCAAGCTGGACCGGTTTAAATCTAACATACCCCGCAGACTTCTGAATGTGTAAAATAACTGCTACAAGCATCGACCTGGTTTTGTTTTGTTAACAAACTCCTGCAGGTTAACATAAAAATTCCTGCTGAAATTATGTGTCCTACTTACGTTTCACACTGTAAATTGCTGATTTAATCTTGTCTTTTGCTTGGTTTTATTGGAATTTGGTCATTGCGTATATATTCAGGGTGCCCGCGCATCTTCGATCGACGATTTCCAGCTTTTCTGGTGCAAATTCCCGCTTTTTTGGTGCGAATTCCCGCTTTTTCCGATAAGCTGATTTCAACATATGAAGCTTACTGACACCTTTGACATCGTTCCCCCACAGGTTGCTTCAGTCAAAAATGACTTACCTCATACGTATCACTCACAAACGGCCCTAAAGCGCGTTAATACCAAATTATATCATACCTGTGGATGATCATCTGAGTATGGATCCATCATCTCATTGAGGTAAACGTTGACGACAACAATGACAAAGCAGAAAAATCAAACCAGCACTATCAGCATATAAAACTAAAATAACTATATATTCTTACCTCTAGTCATTGCTGCAACTTCTCCTTCTCTCGGTTAAGCTCCGCGATCTGAGCTTGTGCCTCTGATTGGATTCGACGTTTCTTGGCTTCGATTGCCGCCAGCTCTTCGGATTTGCGACGTTTCTCCCGCTCCTCGGACAACTTCGCGGCGTCCCGCTTCCGTTTTGCTTCAAGACTATCGCGATATTTAGCTCTGGAGAGTCGAACGGCCGCCATTAAATCCTTGGTGATGGGAAACTGAGCGACACCTCCCTCAGCAGCTATTGCATCGTACACCACGCGTTGACCCACAATGGATGTCTCTTGCAAATTGTCAATCAAAAGGTCATTATTGATTGCAAATCCGCCTTCCACAGTAGCGTTCCCATGTTCCAATATGCGACATAATGAGAACGAGCTTTATAACACGCCATATTTGCTTAAAGTCCGGATTAGAGCCAACAAGTGTAGTGTACAGAGTGTCTAGGCGCGCATCATTTGCATTGAAGTTCGTGAAAGCGTCTGTGGCGACAAGATCTGTCAGAACAGATAGGAACTGCCGCTTAGCGGCATCTGCTGCATCAACCGCAATACGATTCTCAGTCGACAATGTTAGGAGGAGGCCGTGCAGTCGCTTCTTCGCCGTTTCAGGCTTCTGAGTAATCAAACTGGGAGAGAAGCACGACATATTGCGTACAATGGGATATTTCAGGCAGCAGCGCTCTACTAATTTTTGACACACGGTACTTAAAAACAGTTTGCAGTCCTCGCGAAACTTCATGTTGGTGAGATCAGATTGCTTCGCCAATGTCACCTGACGTGTCGCACCAAATCCAATGTCAGTATTGCACCATGTTTTGCAAATTACGCTAGTGAGTTTGATATCATGTTGGCACAAATCGCGACCTGCAGGAATTTTTACCAATAATTCTGAGTCCTTGATATATCTTTGCAGCAGCTCGCGCAATAATTCGGCTGTGTCGTGATACAGAAACGGCATCATAGGCTTCTTGGTTTGATACTTTCGCAAGAACGGTTCCAACTGAAGAGAGACAGTCTTGAAAAATTCAATCTTGGCGCTGAGTAAAGGATCGTTGCACATTGTTTTAACTAGCTTAAATGTTTGGCTGTCCAACTTTGCTTCAGCTGTATACTGTTTGAGATGCGGCATTATGTCGAGGCTACGGCTGGCAACCGGCGAGTTTTCCAGCCAACGAACACAGCAAAATTTCTTTGGAAAAAGCGATGATCCGGTGATGCTTGTGTACTCTGCCCGGCGGGCAGGCGTGTCCTTAAACAGCCGATACGCAGATCGAAAGAAACTGTTTAGATTCCAGCAGACTTTGCGGTGCCCGGTTTCAAACGCCCCGTTTACGATGTGAATTCCACAGCTGCCAGTGTCCAACAACCCTGGGTCCGTTGATGTAGGCTGTAAGTCTTTCTTCAGTTCATTGTAAAACTTCCAATTAACGGCTGGCCCATCCATAGAAATTTGAATCATATTAGTCAATGAAATGCCTGCGGTCGCGTCCTTAAAACCAGAAAGCAGATCGCTGGCTTTGGCGCGACCCAAGAAGGCTGAGCTGTAGTAACGGGACATAACTGCACTGTTTCTGTTATTCCAGTACCGAACGTGAATGTCCATCTGATCCCGTTGACACGCCTTGTGCAGCGCTTCGTCAAAGCAGACGACAAACTCATCACATCCATTCAAGGACGACTTTAATTGTGACTGCATATGAGGGCCCAGGCCGAATGTAGTGTAGTACGCCACCTGAAACGCTGTGCTATTTCACTGCCACCAAACATAAGACTGAACAGTTCACCAATACCCTCACAACTTCGGTAAGAAAACCGCGAAGTGATACACTTCAGTGTCCAGAGTATTTCGGATTTTGTGACTTCATCGGTCACCACAAAGCTCTCCAACCCGCCCAAGACACGTGCCGCTGGTGCTACTGTTTCTGGACCTTGAGTCTCCGCATTCGGTTCAGCGGCTTCGCCAGAGATGTTGGTGGATGTTGTGGGTACGTCGTTAGCTTGCAACGGTTGCCGTAGTAGGGAAAAGATGTTGCGGTTCTTGCTTGCCACACTGACTGCCTTGCAGTGCTGCTTACCAACTGCGTGCGATTTTACTGCGGTCGCGCCAATTGAGCCGATGGAGAAGTCCGTATGGCATACGGCACAGCGGGCTTTGCGTTTTTCACCAGGACATTTGCGCAGCCAACTAGCCCAGTCAGGATTCAATGAAGGATCAATCCATTTATTCAAGAACACGTGATTTTTATTAGTTGCCATTTTTATATGGTCTAAGTATCTAACAGCCTAAATGCATATTTGGAATACGGATATATTATACGCAAAACAGTATGGGTAAACCTCTGGGTAATCGTGTGTACCAAAACCGTACGAAAACCGCAGACGTCAGGGCTTATCGTCACCAGTACAACTAGTCAGGTGACAGGGTCACAACACTCGCGAAGTTCTAATCTCTATTTCAACATCTAAAACGGATGAATCAGAATTAGCGTAAGTCGCCTATTGAATTGTCAACATAAAGTGAATTACGAAGGATAGCAATTTGGTATTTTTGAATATTACGGAGCCCAAAAATCTGTAATTTCATTTCATAAATCGGCAATCTTCCTTAAACTCCTGTAACCTAGACTTCCTAGCGGAAACATTGAAACAGTAACAAACATGAAAAAGGAAGTTACACTAGCCGCTGGCACCGCTAAACACTACCAAATAATACTTGAAGTACAATTTGTATTAAGTTAGGTTGGGAATGGGGCGCAGCAAGACTGTGCACACTAGCTATGTCTAAGTGCTACAATCAAGCTGTATTCGTGAGTGCAGTGAGCCGGCAGACACCGCAGGGGACGGCTAAAACGAGTTTTAGGTGATTATTTAGTACCTACCATTAAGAGCATCAACCAGTACCTACTGCTAAACTTCCTGCATTTATACTACGGGTTGCTTATACACACGGCTTTCTCTACGAGTTGGAGTCAAAATTTCAATTTTCGAATTTTTGTCATTTACGACGCTATCCCGTTCTGGCCTTGATATATAACGTTTGTGCTTCCACCACTGATTTCCCGCTTTTGGTTATTTTTGGGCACCGATTTCCCGCTTTTCCCACTATCGGCACCGAATTCCCGCATTTTCCCGCTCGCGGGCACCCTGTATACACTGAACTGATGGAGGCATATAGAACATTAAGGATACTAGGTATGAAATATTGGAATTTTAAACATTTTTAACACTGACAGCAGAGTTTAGCCCAATTATAAGGAAATATAATAGCACTTAGCCTGCCCCCAAATAGTATTCAGTCAGACATCCTAGTGCCCATGTTAACATCTTATATACACTGAGGGAGGTATATAGCATATTAGGTGTACTAGGTACGAAATGTTGGATTTTTTTGTCATTTTTGAGTCCTCAAAAGAGTGCTTAGGACTATTTTAGGGTCGCACAATAGTAGTGAGCCTGCCCAAATGACGTTTAGACGGTCATCATAATGCGAAAATTAACTTCTTCTATTTACTGAGGGAGGTATACAGCATATTAGGGTGCTAAGTACGAAATATTAGATTTTTAAGTGTTTTGGGGGAGAACGTTGACCAGTTCCGCTACTTAGTCAAAGTATTCACAGCTTCAGGGACCTCCGATGCCGAGATAACGAACCGCATCAGCCGGGCAAGAACAGCATTTGCAGCATTCCGGTAGATATGGTAATCACCAGGCGTGTGGCACAACACTGCCAACTGACCGATCTTAGAGCTGTGCAATAGAACTGGTCACAAAATCAAACTGCCAGATAGCTCTTTAAACACACTCTGAGAATGACTGACCACACGAACGTAAAGAAACTGATAAAAGCAACCTCATCAGCGCACTGGATAAGGCTTCTCGGAAGAAAACACGAAACCTGACGAGGGCTAGCGGTTAAACTCTGTCAACAGCATTTTCGCCATCTTCGGCTACGTAGCTAGCTACAAACACCTATAGCACATATCAAATAAATTGCAGCAAACACGGACGAGTGGAGACGTGTGGCCAACATGGAGGCACCCTGCAGGTCAGGTAATTATGTACCCACCTAATCCAATTTTTTTCTAAAAATGCATTTCTCTTGTAGATAGTTATGCTTGTCTGAGACAAACAAAACATTTTGGTCAGTAGAATAGTTTCAGAAAGCTCCGCTTGTTTCACTAACTCTGTTTTATCTAATCTCATTAGTTTATAAATCAATATATAAAGACATCAATATATAAACATTGAGAATAAACCAACCTGAATTCGACGAAGCTGTTTCACCGACATTCTGGAGATATGTTTGGGCTACTTTAGAAGTTAAACGACAATATTTTTTACAAAATGCTGTAATGCTGCGAGAGTAAACTAAACAAATATCGTAGGATGACAAACGATGAAAATTGTCGAAATGACAGAATTTTCATAATAATCGCAATCCTAAAATACTGAAACCAAATTAGTTTAGTCCGTCCACAACATATTTCGAGCACCAGTGGTATTCACAAAGTTAGTGTAGTGCTCTATGTGATCAAGTTTGCTTTTTAACGGACCTAAATCGCACTTTGGGCGAGCCAGGTACGAAAAATCGAATTTTTGGGTACCAGAAACAGGATTACCCAATTTTAGAGGTATAGGAAGGTATCTAGGTACTCCAAGTATCGTGAACAAAATCACTAGAAAGCCCAATTTGATCAAGTTTTTTAGCGGTCATAACTAGGTTCTTTGACACCAAAAATCGAATTTTTGGACCCCAGAAACACAATTAGCACAATTTTAGGCTTATATGAAGGTACCTAGGTATTGGAAATAATGTTCACAATGTTATTAGCGTGCAAAATTAGATCAAGGTTGCTTTTTAACGGACCTAAAATTAGGTTGAAATACCCAGTTTTGTGCACAAAGTGGTCATTTGGGGAATTTAAGGTATCCTGAGGGATCCCGAGAGACGTGCTATCGCACGACCAAAACCCAACAGAGCGCCAAAGATACGGTATTTGGATACAATGTAGTGCAAAGGCCACCAGTCAGCAAGTTTGAACCAAAACATGTCATATTATAGTCGATAAGACAAAAAATATTAAATCTGGCCCTTGGCCTGTGATGTCTTAAGTAGAAGAAGTTTAGCAGTCTAGCCTGTGGTGTCCTATGTAGAAGAAGTGTAGCCGGATTACTTCACAAGCAGAATAACAACATTTTTTCGTTGAAACCTGCTGCTGGCACTACCTATAATTAAAAATAAGCGTTGTTTTATGTCTCAAAGTAGACAAAAAATGTAAGAACTGAGACAAAACAAAACACACATATCTATGTACACCGGAATTTCTTGGAACCTGCTATGGCGCATTCTAAAGTATTGCATATGTGTAAAGATATTAACTGATAACCTATTCTATATTTGACCTCACTGAAGGAGCTCTAGCCTAAAGTTTTGAGGTATGACGCTTGGTAGAGAGCATAATATGCTAGCAAATCTGACATCCGGCCGTAAATTGACTGCTAGAAACAGGAGTTCTGGAGAAAGCAGACGTTGACGGGGCTCGATTAGCGAATCGACTTCCAAGTTAGTCATTACTTGGATCCGGATCATCTACTGTGCAGGCAGATTCTGGGTTAGCTTGCTGATTAACGTTTATTTCCGGTTGCACCTGAAGTTTCTGATCGTTCAAATTTATCAGGGCAGCATAGCATTCCGCAGCAGGAGTCTCGTCGTCGTCTGTTGGCCTACCACTGTCTAGCCATGATCTGTACTGCGCCATCAATCCGTTATCGCAGTGATGAGCATCATATTTGTTTCGACTGCGGTGGCTAATGCCAACATCAGTGATTTTATAATATTTTGTTCGATCAACGAATGCGGTCATATAGCAGCAAGCTCATCTGAAAAAGAGCTCTTATTTACCGCCTTTGGCGGTGAGAAAACGTCACTTTAAGCATACGGCACTCATACCTATTTTAATGAGCCAGAAAGTTTTTGTTGTTTTAGTTTAAGACAAAAAGTTCAAAAAATGATATGCGCCCCCGAAAAACTTCTCATGACGTTTTGCCGAAAATGGACAAATTTGGCCGGTTTTTTGGTCATAACTCCAGAGTGAAGATATGGTAGATCTGCCAAATTTCCCCAGTATTAATGGCTCGAGACACGTCAATTGATACCAAAAATTAGGACAACCAGACAATATTGATGACACGTTGTGCTTCATAAAACAAACATAATAAAGAAAAAAGCGAAATCTAATTGAACCGGGCCAGCGAGGCAAGCGGAATTTCCACTAATGACGCTAGGGTGAAAATCTTGAAAATTTGCCTTTCTTCTGTCGCTGTCATTCAACGTCATTTTCGGGTGGACAGATTTTGACAATTTTTCTGTTCGATAACAAAAGTGATGATGGCGTGCCCTTTCGTTAAACGCGATTCCGGGTCAAAATAGTAAAAATCAGGATTTTAAGGGTTCTGTGCCAAATCTGGCCACACGGGTACCAGTGTTTCGCAGCCCATATATGGCGACACATGGTTCGCATCGGAAAACGGGCACAAAATCAGCTCATCGATGTACCTATACAACTTTGCTGACCCCGACTTACTTGTGGGACCACTCCCTGTGCCACTGTGGGGCCGAATATGGCTCGTCAACCCTTTGTCAGAAATACCGATTTTTCATATTTGGTCGTGTTATTGTTTGGTTTTATCTTGCAATCAGTGCCTATTAGGTTAGCAAGTATGCGATTGTTTTACTAACTAGATCCCATCTTGACTATAGTATACTTTTTCATGGGGCCTCAACGGGTTTTACGGCGACGAACCCGATTTACAAAATGTAGGACGCTGTCTGATTATGTACTACGGTTAGGGCATAAACAATGACCTATATATTGGTATTTCTCAAGACTGAATACAACGATTTGATTATCTAGAGCGAGAGCCCTACGTGCATATTTCATACTTTTCCATGGGTTTTCAAAGGGTTTAGGGTCAACGAACCAGATTACCAGATAATA
Source organism: Trileptium ribeirensis (assembly GCA_030248225.1). Taxonomy (NCBI): domain Eukaryota; kingdom Metazoa; phylum Nematoda; class Enoplea; order Enoplida; family Thoracostomopsidae; genus Trileptium; species Trileptium ribeirensis. Next base: position 13,731 of record JASANE010009347.1, on the reverse strand, counting down.
GGTCGGTTTTAGTTTGGTACATTGCACCAAAAATAATCCATATATATAGCGTTTTTCTCTATGCTAAATACAATGACTCGGTTATATAGAATCCAGCGTGCATATTTCATGTCTTTTCATGGGTTTTGAATGGTTTAGGGTAAATAAACCAGGTCTCCAGAATATAGTCTGTCCTCAGTTGTTTGGTTACATGTTGCGTACATGTCAACAAGAATTTCTATGCAGGCTTTCCATTAGGCTGCATGCGATGGTTTGGTTATATAGAGACCAGCACAAGTTGTTGGACTGTCAGTTAGTTTCGATAGGTTTATGGTCGAATAGATTTTAGGATTTTCAATGGGTTCAGGGTAAAGGAGTTTTAACATCAATAACTCCCTGTTACACGTGATTAAACAAAATACCTTAAAAATGAAGCTGCGAAGACACACACTATGACTAATTTCTGAAATAGCCGGTTTAGCAGTATCTCATGAACCGGTATCTTTTCCACGAGATCTATGGATTACTACAAAAATCAGTTATGTAAATATAGTTGCTGGGTAACTAGATGCGAAAACTCTTTCTAAACCTACATTAGAGCTACAGCAGTAAATAGAAAGCAGTATATAGGGTCTTTTCGGAAAGCATCGAGTAACCAGGGCTCTTTGTAAATAACTTTCTCTCCGAGAAGCCACAAAATATGTCGAAAATTTTGATGGATGGAAATTCTACAACACATTTTTCATATGTTTTCATTATATTTAAACCACAACTAATTAACACACGAACACAAAGTGCCCAAGCACCAAATATTTAGAAGCCATAAAGCTAAAAAAAAGTTGCGATAAATCAAAATTAGCTGTAAGCGAAAATACATATCTGGCTCCACTAAAGTGATGGGTGCGAATCTCTGTCATTTCGGGTATCCCTATCAACAACGAAGTTGCCCCACGTGATATATTGGGGTACCCTGACCAAATTTTTTACTTGTTCCGATATCGCCGCAAATCCTATGACTAGCCAAGACGTGTAACGGCTTATTTGACGTCGAATTGGCAGGGCTTTAACGGCATTAAACGTTATGGCGATATTGATTGAAATAGGTGGCATAACTATCTATTTCTAAAAAATGCAGAGTTTAAATTTTTAACTTTTAAACATGACTGGTATTAATGCCATATTTAAGGAAAGGATGGATTTAAAAATTAAAGAATTTCGTACAATTGTTAAAGGTAACATGAGTATCACGTGAATAGCTTAAACGGTGCGAGATATGGATTTGAATTGAAAATTCTGTGTTTAAAAATGCTAATAACTGAGATTAGTGGGAACAGCTTAGGAGGTGGGGAGCCCCGTTAAAAGCGTCTCCACGCTTCGAATGTATTGCCTCAACAATTGTGTATTTGTATTTCAACATCACCTACATCGCGCCTGCGAGGGGAGTATCTCTTGAACGAAGGTACGCTATCCCATCAATATGAAACAATCAAAGCAAAGCCTTCAAAAAAGTGTACCCATAGGAGGAAAAAGGTACGTAAAGATACGTAGTTGTTACGAAATCTCAATTAGAGATCATAAGCTTGAGATCAGTTGCTAAAGAAAACAAGCAACATCCGGGCCGTAATGCACTTCCGCCAATTATTGAAAAGTATGTAGTAACCAAATACGTTAAAACTGACGACCAAGTTATATCGTTGCAGATTAAGACTTGCTACAACAATGGCAATTTAACAGCAAAAATGCTACGCTACACATTTATAAGTTTGAAAGCTCACCGTTCCTGCCAGGACTCAAATCAAAGGCCTTCCGTACTGCAAGCAGCGTGCTAACCGCCACACCACAGAATCGAGTTTCCAAATTATATAATTTGCTATATATTGCGCTATGCACTATAATATAGGGAGTATTTTGCGCTACTTATATTATTATATCATATAAATTATATACCGCCAGGGGAGTCATATATTAAACGTTTCAAAGTACGTATATATATTTATAATTGTAGATAATTAAACACTGACACTGATAGGGGTGGGACCGCAGTTGAATGTTTTACCAACTTTTCAATTTTGCCTGTTGATGTAGGTTACCCTGGAGAACGCTTACAGACAATAATTTAACAGTATGCAAATTACAAGTCTACCTCGATTTACCGCAGTCCTATTTTGCACCGAATACGCTATTACAATTAGCACCGCATCCACTGTGACGGACAGGCAAAGATCTTTAATGCAAATGGTTAAAACTATAAAAAACAAGATAAAATTAATATAGCAACTTTGCACCCATAATCAACGCAAAACTGAATGAGCAACAGTTTAAAACAATCGCCTTCGCAACAAACTACATAAACTGAAAAGTGGATACGAGCTGTTATACTAGCGTAGAAGAAATTTATTCAGTATTAGTTGAAATAATAAATATATAATGTAATTGTAAATGCAACAAAAAGTTGACAGAAAACAAATACATGTAAGTATCTCTTGTTTTTGAAAACGCTATTTACATAATTAATACTCTTTCAACGGCTATGGTTGGATTCTTTATAGCGCACAAGATGTACTAATGTAATAACGGTGACGCAGCTGCATGGCGCAACTTCCTAACACCATGCCCATACGACCCCGGCTATCATAACCTCAAGGGCGGACCCTAAGTTTTCTAATTTAGCCACTTTTCTTGGTCAGACCCAAGAAGTTACGGAGCTTAGCAGGCCGCAGGCGCGCTTCACGGGGTGTGTTCGGACCCCGCCCGATTGGTTGCGCACGTGTCTAGTATCTGGGTATGATTGCTGAGGTCCCCCAGGGAGGTTGACACCGAAACCTGCTCACAGGTCATAATGTCAAACCAATGTTCCCTATCTCAATCTAATGGAAGTTGTTTTGTCTAGCGTAGATCAAAGAAAAATGCGTGATAAGTTTGATTTTGCTAGGTAAATTTTGGGTTCTGCTGCGTTATTCTTAGCCGAACACTTTGTATGTTGTAGCCATGTGGCCCCCACAGGGTTCCGACAGTCCCTGAATGTTTAACGTCGGACTACCTGTTTCGTAGCATTTTGTAGCGTGATAGTTTTGACTGTGTTGGGATCGAGTAATGAAGCCTTCCTAGTAAAAATTTTTTATACTCTGTGTGAGGCCGATAATTTTACGAGCGGGTTGACAGATAAGCTAGTGGATCACTCTCGCTGTAGTTCAATTATGTGAATAAAACACCGGTTCTTGGCGAACCACACGTGTCAGGGCTTGGAATGTTCCCTTCGTCAAGCCGTGGCACGCGGGGTTAGCCCGTCCACTGCGACGTCCTTATAACGCTGAAAGACTAACAACGCAGGTCACACCGAGTGCCTTTAAGACTTTATTCGAAGTGATATATAACATAGGTCAAATATGGAGAGATACGTCGACACACATGACAAAACACGCTGGAATAATTGTGCCCATTCATGGTCTTGGATTACGACCGCACGGAGAGCGGGGCGGAGCGAGCAACTACGTTCCCGGCAAGTACCGGACCAAAAATCTCTACCCGAAGTGTCCGACACGGAACAACAATTAAGTCAGTTATGCTCGGGTTGTGCGTTTTGGTGTGCTTCGGAATTCGCTCTCGAAAACGCGGGGCACTACGTGCATTTAGAGGGCCGTGGGCGGGGTAAATGAAAACATTCGCTTTAACGCAACCTCATTACGACAAATGCGAGCGGCGCGACAATTCGGTCAACAACGTTACCGAAGGTACTTCCGGCAAGAAGGGCCATGAATGGGGCACGAAACGGCGCGAGGCGCTACCGTGCCGACGAGAGCATGATTATGCAAAATGAACCAATTATGATACAGGTTATTACATGGGTACGCATAAACAATCACTTATAACGCCAACGGGCGGTTATTAAAATTCATGTTGCTACAGGCGAAACATTAATATAGCAGTCGGACGTACGAAAACTCGGTCCGAAGAGCATTCTTAACCCTACAAATCGGACCTGTCATCCCTACCGAGTGTGTCGCAACGTTCGGTCCTTAAAGCAGACCTTACAATGATTGATAATCGTAAGTGTCTCAAGCCGAGCTCGACTGTCCCGAATCCCAAAAATCCGAGTATGGTTAGTCGGCGACCAGTGTCGCGATCCTAACAGTTTCAGAGCTGGTCAGGATGCTTACCCTAAGGTTTTAGCTAGGTTGGCCCTCTGGGGGTTGCGTTTTAACGTTGTGGCATTGGGCAGACGCGTCGGCGTCACTTTTTTGGTTGGCCTTTCTTTGGTTTGTTTCCTTGCTCTTTTCTTTTGTTTCCTTGGTCGTTGTTTTCTTTCCTTTCCTCTCTCTATTGCGCTCGTTTTAATGTCTCAGCACACTGTACACATCGAAATTGTACAGTGTCTCAACCGCACCATCGAAATTGTGCAGTTGAGTTATCACTCAAATTTTAATGAAATTTCTTAGAACTCGGTAGTCGAGTGGTCAATACTGGAATCTCTGCAGCGGGCTTGAATTCCCCGTGCAGGATCGAAACTCAACAAGGGAAACCAAAAAGGAGAGAGAGGAAAACAGCGAAATTAAGAGCAAGGGCCTACACAGTACATAGCCTAACGGGCAACCAGAGATAAAATGTAAAAATACCTAAACTCAGCGATCAAGTCGCTCCAAAAAGAAAACGGGGTTTTGCACTTGCTCGGGCTGAGGTCAAAACGATTCCTGAGAGGTCGGAATTTTGTCTTTGCTGCTAAGTGGGTCCAGTAATTTTGTTTTAAGCCTGGAACATCTTAGCGAGCCTTCGAAAACGTGGACGGCGGCCGCTTGAGGCGTCTAGCCGTGCCGCTGGTTTGTTTTAGTGGCGGACTGTTCCCTACAGATTAGCTACATGTGTACTTGGTACTGAACTTTAGTAAAATTTTAGTAGTCTGGCCCGAGCGATTTTGAGGCGATCGTTTTAAGGCCGTGTCCGTGAGAATATCCTGACAAGTGGTATCGTGGGGTTGACGTGGACTCGGGCAGTCAGAGGTTGATTCCTATTCAACGTTAGTAATGAGCTCTTCATAGCGTACAACCCGAAAACAGGCAAATCGTACCGAATACACGCAAATACGTCGCTCCTTGTGGAGTGCCAACACCTTACGCTCACGCTGAAGTCACTTAAAATTTGTTTGGTCTTTTATGTTCCCCAAATTCGCTTAGCTCAAGCTGATAAACAAAATTTTGAAGGCTTCCTAAAGCCCGACAGAGGCTGGTCCCCTGTCCCTATCTGCCAATTCAGTCCGAGCTCAAGCAGCGGCATGAGCATCGAACGGTCCACTAAGCTATAAATTTGTAAACAAGAAACGTGAATAAATAAGCCTGTCCCTATCACTAGTCGGGGAAATTTGACCGTGGTCGGCTCAGGAAAAATTCTACTATCCTAACTCAAGAGAAATAAATCATGCAAAAGCATGGACGAGAGGCGTCCATTTGTGATTTGTTTGCCTATGACCACGGGGAATCAGAACCACTTCGACTTTGTTGTCCCCAACTTAACACCTTCCGTGCCTTCGCTCAGGATGCCCAAAACGAAACTCGACTGAAGGAGGCTTGTCAAAAAACTTGAAAGGTAGAATAAACTGGCATGTAAAACGAAGCGTCCACTAACGGACGGGAATGTCAACTATCGCTATGAAAATTTTTATATTGACGAACGGTCTGTTACAACCACAAATGGGGAAAATAAACCCCCATGCGCTTGACTCTCATCCCGACTTACTAAGTTCGATCCGGGACAGCAATTGCTAGTCCCCTTCCGTGAGGCGACGGGCGCCTACACGGGTCCTCCAACGTCGAATCCCGTTCCAAACCAAGTAAGCAAAAACACAAGAAAGCTAAAAGCCAAGGCGAAACCGTACAATAAAACTAGAGCGTCGGAGCCGGTCAGTAAAGTCGACCGAACTCCGCGCTGTCGAAGTCGAACTGATTCCAAGAGACGACGCGATGGTCGTCGCTTCAAAATTTTCTGCTGTGTTAAAGCATGGCGATTTTGTCGCCATCCAATCGGCGACGTTCTCTTGACGCCCACTTTTTCGAGGTCAAACCCGGGCGCCCAATCGAAAAATTCCCCAAATTTTATTTTTGACAGCTATCGTAAACCCTGGGACCCCGTTAGAGAGAGTCGGCTTCAATCGAAATCGCCGACATCAAACTTGAACCCTCCGATTACTCGGAGGTCGACCATCTGCGAGTTTTCTTCCAAAATCTCCGATTTTACCCCATCTGTAGTCCCAAATTCTTGTCAGAAACTTGTCGAAAACTCATTACTCAGATCTTTTAAATCTCTTACCTAACTTAGCTGGGTCGTTATCCCCCAAATGTTCCACGAAAGCTGCTAAATCACCCGTCAAATATTCGAAATTTTAAATCTTTTCCCCTACAAAGCACTTAAGATAAGCTAGAAGATGTCTTTTCCGCGTTCTGGTTCTCATCCATCAAATTTTCCCCCAGCTAACTCGCCGATTTAAAGCCAAATTTCTGCTATTTAGCGAGTTAGCTGCCTCATCCATCACTTAATTAAGCTTATTTGGAGGGCATCTGGGGCTAAATTTTGTCGCCTTATCCATGGATAAACGTGCAAACATTGCACGTTTATATGTCGGCTTACAAGATAAAGCCAAACATTCCTAGAATTCCTAGCATTCCTAGCTAGATTTCAAATATCCCGACAGGACGTCTTTGGACGTCCCAAAGGGGGGGGAACCTAAGGTAGGAATGAACTTATTTCGTGTTCTAGGGCGCAGCACATTCCTAAGCATCTTTCGGTCTATCCGGGGTCCTATTCAGGAGCTCCCGGAACCCACGGGAGGGCCCTAAACCTACCCCCCGTCAGTCCTATTCCTATGTGTCCAGTCCGTCCGTAAAACTCACAAATTTAACAGGATTTTGTATGTCCGTCCTCGTCTGTCCTGTTTTTTGTGTCGTTTTACACTATGTATATATATATATATATATATATATATATTTTCCCCAAACCACACACATACAATACTTTTTTTTTCATGAACACACACTACACATGAGACACACAGGCGACCTGAGCGACAGAAAGGTCGCTCAAGTCCACACTAGAAACACGCAGAACCACAACAACATCAGCAAAACAACATCGACACAACACAACAACAACAACAACAACAACAACAACAGCAACAACACATACACACACGCACACACACACACACATACATGGCGACAGCAACGACGACAACCGACCAAAAGAAGTCGGTTAAAGAGAGTGGAAAAGGAAAAAGAAGCACGAAAAAGAAAGGCACGGGAAGGGAGTCGGGACAGGGGGTTCCCAAGGGAATTTCGAGGGGCTGGGGCGAAATTCGGTCCCAGGACGAAAAACGGGGCCGAATGATACCAAACACTAGGGGGTTAGGCGCAGCGGCGGGTCGGGACCCAATTTTGGGTTCCGACATATATTAGCATACGGGGTTTCAGCGGGCTCTCCCGCTCCAACGGTTGGGCGGAGCGACGCCCGCCGGACATCGTTGAACTCGCCTAGAAAAGGCGATTCAAACGAGGGGTGTTTTCCCTACCTTAACGGCAGCGGGTAGAGGTGCACTAAAATTACGACGGTTGAAGGCCGTTAAAGAGAGTTTTGGCAAAAAGTGGGGGCGCATTTTCGGCTCTCCCGGGTTAACGGGGCGGCAGATGGAGACCCGCCGGGCATCGTTGAAGATGTCACGACGCGACGAATGCAATGAGGGGCATTATGCCTACCTTTGAGTTGGGGTTAAATTTTCGGTCAGTCTGTACCCACTTGCAGTCGGTATGCCAAATTGGAGGGGCACCTTTTTGGTCATAAAGGGTTAACGCGAAGTCGGACAAAGACCCGCCGGATATCGTTATGCTCGCCAGGAGCAGACAAATAAAATGAGGGGTCGCATGAGCACGTTTAGGGTCGGTGGTCAAATACGGAGTTGGTACAAACCGAAGGAATTTTTATGTTGAATTTTCGTGGTGCATTATAAAACAGGGAAGTAAGTTATATGGCAGCGGGAGGACTGGTCAGATCGAGACCCGCCTGGTCTCGTCAGATGCCTAAATGGGTATTCTACTTAGAAACACGCATCCTTTCAATCGATGATCCGATGATCACCAGAAAACCAGTTGTTAGGGTGCGGGTCAGGCCATTTTGGGCGTCAACGGATGTTATAAAATAAAAGTTCTGATACGGTGGGGGCGGGAAAATAGACATACCGAGACACGAAGATCACGCAATACGCATACATATGCATAATTATATTTCCATATAGGTCCATAACAGGTCCACTCGGAACACGGGTCACCAGCCAAACCTAGCGTAAGTATTGGCTGTTAATTGAATGTTCACCTATTTGTCCCCATGATATCTCGTGAAATCCTCCAGCGATTGGCGATGTCTTGGGCTCGTTCAAGAGCCCTGAAAATTCTCTACCGAAAAGTACTCGTGGCATTTCCGGTAAATCTGAACCGTTGGACGGTTACGGGCCGATAAACAGGCCCGAGGTCCGTTATTTCCGAATAATCGGAAACTACCGTAACCCATTCGTTTCAGCTTACTTTTGTGACCATTAAGCCATGGTTCGCTCAAACCAGGTAAACTTGATGGTCTTGATTCTGATCACTTTCCTTCCCCTTAGATTGTCAAAGGCCTCCTATTCCCGGACGGTCTAAATTTTGACATTTCAATGGGGGACTAGGGAGAAACAGTCGAGTTCCGTTCGGATCCCTATCTCGTTGCCAGTTGGCTCTTTCCTATTCTCGTCGAAGTGTACCTTTGCAATAGTGAGACTTCCGGGGTACCTGCGTGAGCTTGTCCGACATGATGCACAATTATAACAAAGCATACAATGGCATAGAAATAATGGCAAAACACATTCATGACAAAATGGATGTACTCAGAATAACAGTATTAAGAAAGCAATCATCAACGACCATGGCACCCGGCAACACATGAAAACTTGGTTCCCGTAACTGTGTCTAGTTCGATTTAAGGCGCGTTCAGGCCATTTTGACGCCGAAGTCATGTAAAATAAACGTAACGGGCCGGAACGAGCCTGTTACATCTCTTATATTTTTAAATGGAAATTTTCGGACTTAATTACTCGGGTTGGAAGCAATTTGCTCTGTGGTTCTTATGGTAAAGTTCATGCCTATGCCTAGATTGGAGTCTCCGACGACTAAGACCCCTTTTTCAAAACAACCAAATTTACATGAAAGTTCCGATTTCCTAGTCTAATGTTAGTTGCTTTTGAAAAAATTCTCAAACGGCTCTCCTTGGGTCCTAACTATTTCTATTTCTTAAAAATTTTCCAAGAGTCCTCCTCTTATATTTTATAAAGGGCAAAAAGGACTTTTCACTAGATTTTCAAAGAATTTTGTGAAACGATCCGAATTGTTTGGTGCGTTCTCCTGCCATGGTGCCATGATTAAACGATACATAAACACACATATAAAATGATTACAATATATCTAAGATTATAGAATACAGCATATGCACATAACTGGTACCTGGTTATACGATTACGATTACTCTGCATCATACATTCGGGTCGGGTTTACCGCCGGTTTCGGCAGCCAAACTCTTAAGTAGCTAGTGGTTATATTGTTCTCATGGAGTTCTATCCTTATTGTTTTAATCCCACTGGTTAGGAGTTAGGCTTTGTTGAACCCATTTGCGGAAATATCCGATATAAGGTTCGGAAACGCGAGGTTCCCTGATTCCATTGCCGTCGGTAATGTTTTCCCAGGCGCCCGATTCGGTTAGTTCGGGTGGGTAGTCTGGCATCGACGATTTCTGTAATCTGTCAGGAAATTGCCATTTAATGTCTTGGAATATTTGGGTAAATTCGTCGTGCCACTCGACAGTATTGTCTTGTCCAATGTCCCAATGTGGGGAAGGCGGGGCAATAATTGCTCGAGCTCCGTCATTGAGTAAGTAGTCGAATGAGCATATATATCGGCGCACTCGACGCATAACTTTGCTGGGCGTGTCCAGCAAACGACCTTCGTGCGGCTTTGTCCGTAGGGCCGCTTTGTAACCACCAAGAATCATGACGGTTTTAGTCTGCGGCGTGGTAATACACGTCGCTAGCCGGACCAGGAATTGCATGGTGGCTCCCGGCCATGCGATGGCGAACCACCCTTTCGAAGCGGCCATGTTGACCAAGGGTGCCGCTAACGAGTCGCCCAGAATCAAAACCGTCGGCCAGGAGGCGACGTCGTGACGGAGGAAGGATCGAACCTCCTCCAATAGGCGGCCCATGACATTGTGACACGGTCGCGGCCGTTTGCCGAATTTGATGTCGTCTGGCCCTAGGCCGATTCCCCAAAAGGAGTCGGATCTATTTGCCTCGAGCAATTGTGCGAATCCGGTGGCCAGCAGGGCGTCCCTGAATCGAGGTATTTTGAATTTTTCCAGGAGCACCGTCCGCATAAGGTGAGGGAGTACTGGGCGGAGGCGCTCGGTTGTTTCGGGGTCAAGGAACTTTTGTTTGTTTCGTCGGGAGATGGCCTTGACGTCTCGAGCTCCCAGTTTCAGGTCTGAAATGTCTTGTTTTGCTTGCTCCTCGTCGAATAAATAGGTGACGAGGAGCTGGTAGCCTTGCTCCGTTGAGGCATACTCGATGGGATATTGCTTTATTGCTTGGCCCAACGGAGCCATGTTGGAGAGTTCCGGCCAGTGTGTGCCTGTGGACAGGAACGTTTCGATTGGGGCACTATAGTTGATGGTGTAGTACGGCACACGAGGTCGTGGAAGTTGTTCCATTTCGTTGATTTCTTTGAATTGGTGATTCCTGCAATAGTATTCATCGCCATTAGTGGCGGCTCTTGAGGGAGTTTGGTGGCGGGAGCTCGAGTTTTCCGGGGTGTTTCTCGAGTGATTTAAACGTTACAACCGTCGCTCGCGAGGCGGTTGTCTCGGAGGTCGGACCACTTCTAGTCCGATATCTTCGGGTCGTAATTGTCTTTGTCCACTGTCCTCGTCGGGTTCCAAGTCCGGATGTGCGGATAACATGTCCTCGATGTCCTGTTCATCAAAGATGTCCCTAAAAGGTTCAAACATGTCGTGCCGTGCACGAGCACTACCAGATGGATAATCCATCGGCATAACAGGGTCACGATGTCGAGTCGGTGGAGCGAGGGGTATAGTCCGTCGAGCTGGTGTCGTAATTTTAGGTTCCAATCGTCGGGTGTCCAAACGTGGTATTACCACCCGGGCTTCTTTTCCGTATGGTATGTATTCTTCATACCAACGACAACGGTCCCTAGCTTGCCTATGTGGTTGTCGGCGGGTAGGTTGAGGGGTTTCTTCCCTCTCCTTAACCTCGGGCGCAGAGGGTCCCATTTCAGGAGATCCCTCACTTTCCTCAGTTGGAGGATCGAGTTCAAAGTGGGGCCTTCGTCGGGGTCCTGGTAAAAGTTGACTAAGAGGTATCTCATCCTCCTCGTCTTCCCAACTAACTTGTGATTGGGCCCTAGCGGGGGTTTGTCTACGTGGTTTGGCGCGAGATGGTCGGGTTAGAGCTCCTTTAAGGGTGGAGGGAGCGCTGCGCGGCGGCGCTCTTCCCTTCCTCCCGGTAGAGGAGCCCTTGGTTGATTCGCCAATGGTTGATATTGTTTCATTGTCCTGGTCTACAGTCCGTGGTCGTAATCGTTTCGGTCGACCGCCCTCCGAAGACTCGGAAGGTCGACGTTGTTTACTTGCTTCTCGTTCTCGAGCTAAACTTTTAATAAATTCTTCTACAATCCCGTCGGCAGCTGCTTGGTCTTCCGAGGGAATGTATTGTATAGGGGATCCTCTTAAGTACTCCATTAATTCAGTTGCATCTTGTATTTCTCCTCGGGCACGGGCGGCTTCCTCTCTTTTCCTTCTTATCTCCTGCATTTCCCATTCCCATTGTGCTAGTTCATTTTGTCTTCGGGTGGTCCATCGACCAAAGGATGGTACCTGTGGATCTTTGGTTCCCCGTTCCTGCAAGGGTGATAGCAGCGGTGGGATTATCCATCGTTGAGGCGGTGTCGGAAAATCGGTTGTTTCCGGTGAGGTGGTTTCTGAGCTTATGGATGACGCTTGTTCACTAGTTGGCGCAGGAACCTTAGTTGGTTTTCGTCGTGGTTTAGGCTTAGGTTTCGGTGTTGGCGCGGGTTCTGGTAGAGGTTGGCTGGTTGCTGGGACGGACTGTGCGGGTTGTGGTCTAGGAGGGGTGTAATGTGGTGTGATCCATTCGTCTGGGACGTAGTCCTCTATAGTGGCTTCAAAGCCTAGTGGCATCAGGGGAGTGTGTGGGAATGGTGTAGGTGGGGCGGAATATGCTTGACGAGGCATGGAATAGGGTTGTTCGTAAGACGCTGAATGCTCATAATAGGTGTAGTATGGTGGTACTGGCTGGTCTGATTCGGTCATTAGGCGTTGTGTCTGAGGACTGCGAGATGTTTGAGTAGCGATTGCAGCTCGGTGTTTTGCAGGCGTGAGGGGCGAAGTTTGGACTGCATGCTCGATGGCTGACGTTGGGGATGTTGTTTGTTCTGGAGTGTGAGGCAAGTCTTCGTCCGGGTCCTGTGAAGCGAGTAATTCCACAAGACCGAGGTCGTTTGCATTGAATGGTCGCAGTGCGCGTTCGGGGTCTAACCGTTTTGCCTTTAGAGGCCGTGTGGCCTCGTCAGTCCGAACAGCTCGTTCCTGCTCTCGTAGGGTTACTGGGGCGGTGTGTTGTCCATACTCGGGCGAGAAAGTACCTGGTGGTTTATCGAGTGCGTAAGGTAACTTAGTGGAGTCCTGGGTTGCGAGTTCCTGTGATATAGCGGGCCATTCGGTGTCCGGGGTTCTGTCAGGGTCACAGAGGGGAAGTCTGTTTTGTTGCGGGACTCCGGAGGAGTCTTGGGCTTGAATGGTCAACTGTTCTACTGCGGCGCGGTGGATGTCTGCCTGGGCTTGCGTGTATTCTAAGTTAGGTTCTCCAATCTCTATGCTAGCGACGTCGGAGGCACCATCAATCTCCTGGCGCAACCGGTCGACTGCTTCTGGATCTGCAGCCTGTAATTCTCTAGCGAAATATTTGTCAGCGAGGATAGTTTCTCCAGGTTCCTGTAGTGCAGCCTCAATGTATGCGGGAGGAACGGCTTTGAGCAAATCGGCCATGTCAGGGAAGCTGCTTAGCGGGCGGTAGCAGGGTTTGGTGCGATTTATGTGAACTACATGATCGGAAGCATTAGGTTGTCCGGGGAGCTTAACACAGATGCAAGGCAGCATTATTTTAGTGATCTGATATGGTCCGCACCATCGGCGTTCTAATTTGCGCGATAGTCCTGGTGTCGTGTAGTATCGATAGACCCATACATGGTCATTAACACGGTAGTCGGGGACCTTTATCTTACGATTGTAATAGCGTTTTCTGTATTCCCGAGCAGATTGCATGGATCGATAGGCTCGATCCCTGATGGTAGCTAACCACCGTTGTACATTGGCGCGATATGCTTCTGCTCCGGGGTAGCGTCCCCAATCAGTTTGCGTTTCAATTCCACCCGGTACTCGGGGTTGGAATCCGTGCATGAGCATGAATGGTGGGTAGTGCGTGGAAGCGTGTACTGCTGAATTGTAGGACATGATGCAATACGGCAGGACTTCGTCCCATGTAGTATGGTCCTTTTCAGGTAATGCTACTCTTAGGAGGAATAGTAGTGTACGGTTAAAACGTTCGATTTCTCCGTTTGCCTTCGGGTTGTAACTGAGCGTTTCGCGTTTAAACGTATG